>JAHZMZ010002855.1:0-12787 GCA_027743805.1 Lepidocyrtoides sp. E14 | reverse complement strand
TTTCGCAACTTTTTTTCTCCAAAAGAAGTTCATACATACGACATAGCCTTTTCTCTGACACTCACTCACAATCAGTTGCGTGTTTGCGTGTTTGCCAACTACTGGATTTGGGCCTTGGGTAGTGTACATGGCAATGCAATCAAGGCATGTATATTACATGTACTCCACTTTTCCACCTGCCACCTCTATCACCGACAATGAATAATTCACTGGACAAGTGAAGGCCGACAGCTGCTGCTCCAGCTCCATTGCCAAAACTACCAATGAGTCCCCTGTATACCATCATCATCCTTCCTTCAGCAATTCATTGCTTTTTTTATGTGTACGTAACACCTTATCTAAAATCCTATCAGTATCCAAAACAGGTAGAAAATGTGCTTCTAACGCTGCCAACATCCATTTCCCTTTTAGTCCCATTCTATTATTTTGCACGGAAGGACAGTAGTAGTAGTGGTAGCACTCTTGTAAATAACTTCACATTTTGGTCTTGTCGCTGTCACCAGCACCACAGTTCACCTGACATTATCCATCCTTATGTTTAAAAATGCATTGCATGGCTTATTATAGGGGAAAATGTACTGAAGAAGAAGCCTGACTGATAAGAAGAGGAAAAACAAAAGGAACGGAATTGCAACGACAGCATTCGTACCGAAGAAAGTGAAACAAAGTTTTTTTTACACTGCTTGGTTGGTTGGTTTGGTTGGTGAAACGGATGGAAGAGAATGAAATGGCTTTTTTACGATTTTGCATGCACTTCGGTAATAAACAGAATAATACACTACACAACAAAATGGCAAATCATTATCATCATCACCACCACCACCACCACTCCTTTCCATTTTTTTCTGCCAATTTATTCATGTGCCTGACTAGTCTGGCATTTAGTTGGCGTTTCAAGGATAAAACTGGATATAACACTGACAATCAGAAGAACATAAAATACAGAGAGAAATAAAAGCTGGCTAGGCATTTCATTTTTTTCTCACAGTGGAGTAGTAGAGAATCTAAAAAAAAATGGGGAATTGATGGACAGATTTAATGAATAATTGATATGGTTTGGAAATGAAAAAAGCTGAAAAGATAAAGAAAGAAATTAGGTCGTGTATAAGTATAACAAGGATCTTACTTTGGTCCACATGGTTGGATGGACGATGAGCAGAGACTTGAGGTTCTTTTTAAATCTATACTCCATGTTATCGTACACGGCTCGCATCCACTTCAAACTAGGTCTATTCTCTGCGGCAGTGGCGGTGTGAAAGTAGACCACACAGTAGGGTCCGTTAATTTCATCCAGAAGGCGTACCAAATAGAGGAATGCCTTGTCCAAATCAACAGTCTCTGGTCGGAACCACTTGCCAACTACTACAATCAATTGACGGCCCCAGCGGTCCTGTCCATTACGGAAAATGCAACCAGTACGCTCAATTGAGGTGAGGTCTTCGGTTCGAGCACGTCTCAGAATACGCTCTTGTCTGAGAACAGTGATATGAACACAAGTTTAAACGAAATACAAATTTTACTTGATTTTTTGGAGAGAAAAAAAATCCCAACACGGCTTACCTTTCTTTCGTTTCAATCTCAATAGCGATATGTCTTTCAGATTCGTTAAGTGAGGCTAGACTCCTTCTCTGTTTTCTCCCATTGACAATCAGCCGCTCCTTGTCAACGTCATCCTTCATTTGAAGAAAGTCCTTGTTCAACTGCTCCATGACTCCGTCTTCTGGGTCGTAAGCACAGGAGTAGTCGTCGTCCTCGTTTCCACTGCTCAATCCACCCCCCACCAAATTCAAGTTGAGATTCCGGGGATGATGGGAAAAGCTATTGCCTAATGCGTTGCTTATCGCTAAATTACTTGTGGAAATTGTTGAACCACTGGATCCACCAGATCCACTTCCTCCAGCCCCACTAGAATTGCTCTCAGCGGGATTTGAGAATATGCGGATTTTCCTATCAGGAAGCCAAGGGGCTCCTTCCTCATCCCCGATTTCTGAAACTGAGAGGCGAACACAGGCGTAGTCCTCGTGAAGAGAATCTCGCGGAAAGTATGATACCATCAACGACGTGTACAGTCTGTGGAATGAAGCACAACAAGGAAAGACAAAACAGTATTATTATAACTTTTATTCTTTCCAATCAGCTAAAAATATTATGTTGATGAACTTTTTCAAGATAACAACGATAATAAAAATAATAGTAGGTAGTAGCACAAACACACAATTTCTTATCATCATTTTTATCAATCTAATGGCGTGCCAAGTGAGTGTTTTGGTATTGCAGTGCACCACCACCACCAATCTTATGTATTTTTACGTCAATCACTCTCCAGCTTCCAATTCCAGCAACATGTTACCACACAAGCATAAAATTACGCGACATCCAAATAAATGGAATGACTGATAACGTTAAAAGCAATCTTTGCACCCACTTTTTGTCTTGTGACTTGTGTTTGTGTGTTGTGGTGGTAGTGTTTGTACTCTGTTGCTACTACCACTGCAGCTACCAAGAAAAAAACCAATTATGATAATGGAGAAATATCAAAATGTGTGCAATTAGTAGTACGATATACACGATGATGAAACAATAGGTAAAAAGCATAGTAGTAATAGTCGATTCCTTGAAAAATGAGAACAATGACACATTATTTTGTTGTGATTTCCTCAGAAAAGTAATAAAATGGTGTAGTATGCTAAAGTGAAAATGGAAGGTGGGTGTATGAATTGTAGCTTTTGGTAGTAAATACAGCCGTGCAGACAATGATGTTTAACAGTTTAATGCAGTGTTACATATGTATATCAAGCAATTTGTTTGATTTCGATGAGAGGTTTTGGTTTTGCAAGTTCCATTAAGATTATTAAACAAACACAAGACAGAAATGCATGTGGTCGTATGAAAAATGAGGAACTCGGAAGATAACAGGCAATTCATATTCATTCATTCAATCATCTGCTTCGTCGTCATATTTACCTAATGATTTTTTTACATCTTGCTGTATACATTATACACTCATCATGACATTATCATCTGGAGCAACACTAAAGTAGCTTCAAGAAGAATTTTTTTGTTCATGTGTAGATTCTTTTAACTGTTGAATTATTATTTTTAAAAGTTAGCTCATTTTCCCCTCATTTTTAAACTCAGTCTGTTGTCATCGATGCATGCATAAATGGACCAACTTGCTTGAATTTGAAAGAATGTTTACCTATCCACAGTCCAGAGCAAGAAGTCTGACAAGTGAACATAATGAAGTAGGCTCATTTCTGGAGCAGGTTGATAAAATAGTTAACACTTCTGCTTTGTTATTAAAAAACATTATCTCGAGTATAACAATAATTTTTGGTGTAAAACAAAAAGTATATTATGGTGAATGGCGATGCCTCTCACGTACACACAGATATTCGCGAGAATGATCTTCCCTACTCCACCAAATTAAGCTGAACTGACTGAACTACTGTGCTGCGTAGTTTACATTTTCTTTGATGTATTTTCACAACTGCCAAAAACAGAGAACTGTTGATTAAACTGTATTTATGGCAATATATACGTGAACATGTGAATTTAAAATCCTTTAGTGAAGGTAGATAGGTATGTACATTGGTAATTACTACACAAGAACGCAGCCACAGGCTAGAGTTAATATTTGTTTGTTCACTGATGTACGCATGTAATTTGTAAATGAAAATGATTGAAGAAGTATAGGTTATTTGGCATTTTCACACGTCACGTGGCAAGGGCATATGTGTGCAGTGTAGTTTTGTTTGATAAAAAATGGGATTGAGATAATTTGATTACTAATACCGTAACAGTTTAATTAAAAACGCCACATACATTGACTTGATGTTGCTGCTTCGACACATATATTCTTCTGATATCTGATGACTCATCAGTTATGATGAGCAACAGAGTATACATGTCGTCATCAGTCAGAGTGCCACTTTGTGCCTAAGCAACATTACCACTTTTCAACTCCAGCCTGGAAAAATTTCACATGAACAATTGTCCCAAGTTCCTAAAATTGGTTTTTTTTTCTTTCCATCCAAATTTCAAGTCCACAATTCATTCTATCACAAATTCATTACTTTTATCTTGTTGTGTAAAATGAGTTAGTTCCAAAAAAATATTATATGATGCTCTAAAACTGTTTTTCCTCTTCAGAAAAAAGTTGTCCTTGTCAAGAGAGTTTTACAAAGTAAAATTAATTTCTGATGTGGGGTAGGATGACACACAACAAAAAAATGTTTGAATTTTCTCTAACTTTTTTTTGTTTTATGGACTTTACAAAAATATATTTATTTATAAATACATTACATGGTTTTATACACATATGATGTTTATGTAAACTTGAAATTTTCTATCCTGTGTTCTCAAATATATTACACAACTTTTTTTCCTGCTTTTTTTACAATGAAGAAACAAAACTTGCTTACTTTGCAGTCTTTTTCCTTTTCTCACTTTCATCTGTAACTACAAGCCAATATTATATAGCAGCTTTATGTAAGCTTACACTTTTCTCTCCATTTTCCTCCCGATCCACTTTCATAAATAAACGCAAAGAATAAAGAAAAAACCAAAGGAAAACAACTTTTTGTTTCCCTTTCTTATAAAAATAAAAACCATTCAGGGAATGTACATAAGTAGTGAGGATATTGTTCAGTGGTCAATATTTTCCTTGGCAGAGATTTTTTCGCACATTTTTAAAACTAGGGAGGGACAGCTAACGAAAATTGCTTATATTCGGTAGAAAAGCTACTATAACCTACATGTACACGTATAAAGGTATACACTGTGGGAAATTAAGATAGGAGGATGGGAATGGGAGCATTAAACATATTTATTCTAGCGGTTGTTTTACTTGTTAGAAAAGAGGTTAAAAGAAAAACAGAAAAAACCAGATGTAAAGAATATGCAGACAAGGAAAATCTTCCCACCCAAACGACCCCTTTTCCCAGGAATTTTTTTGGTTTACACATTACATGGTATTAAAAGAGGCGTGCCAAGGGATGGAGCTAGTGTATCCTGCGTATGTTATAAAGTCCCAGGAAATTTTATGAGCATTTAAAGAACTTCCATGTCTGCATATACAGCCGTGATGCAAAAGTTATTTTTCCTATTTTCCATACACTTTCTCTCGGGTTACTGCTCCCTCTGCTATTCCCATAATACCTAGTTAGTCCTACTTATACATTAGCTAAATGTGCAAACTGGAGCAAAACAGGATTGGATTTTCTAACGTTTTTTTCCGCAATTAGCTCATATCTCACGTAGACGCTATATATCCTCCTTAAAAGCTACAAAGAGAGAGAAAAAAAGAAGCGAAGCAGGGAAACTGGCATAATGTCTTCTCCTCTTTTTATCCTCGAATTTCCTTTACAAAACCAGACAGGAAAATGTATGGGATTGCTTCACACAGGCTTCAACTTCTCCTGTTTTGCTTTCTTGTTTCATTTGGTGAAAAAAGTACAAAAAGAGAAAAAAGCTAATTCCAATTTTCACCATTAAAAATCGCCAGAACACTACCATCACAATAGAACATAATGTATTTACATTGCAATAAAAATAAATCCTTTCTTTTTAGTATTTTCTCGTTTTTTTTGCTAAAAACTATTTTTTCCATGTTAAGTTTACTTAAGCTGTGTGTGCAGGCCTGAAAATTTAGTTCTGAAAATAGGAGCAAGGACACATCTGTAACAATGATTGCTTAGTTCTTATTTTACTTTTTGCAAAAAAAAAATCAGCAGCAAAAAGAAGAAGAAAAACTTTTAGAAAAAATAAAATAAAATGAGAATGTTTCCTCTTACAGTCACTTGAGTATAAATAGTTGCATTAGTTGCATGCTACCCACCACCACCTGTTTCTCTTTTCCCACTGAAAACTTTTGAATAACTTTTCATTTTAAATTTGAATGGACCAACATGCTGTTTCTGCTGCCTTTAATAGCTGCACATTAAGCATATCTATTATTCACCAGCTAAACTATAAACCTAATTGAATGATTTTCAAGGAATAGAAAATCCCAGTTTGCATTTTTAGCTTTTAAAAAACATATTTAAAAAAAACTTTTGTAGACTTTTTTTCCCTTGATTCATTTTTTTCTGGGAAGAAAGCTCAATTAAGGTAAAAGCCTTTTTTCTCTAAACTTTCCACAAGTTTTGTAAATTGACTTGTGTCATGTTTTTATAGAATACACATGGCATAATGGTTTCTTAGGTATACGTCAATTTTCTTGTTTGAAAAAAAAAATTGACAATGCTTCTTTACACTCGGGATAATGAGAATAGTCAATATTGGATTTTTTTACTACCAACATCACAGATTTTACTCAGCATTTTTTAAACTACTGTAGAATTTTTAATAAATAAACAAAAAATCACTGGTATTGCCATCACCATGGTTATCGTTACTATTATTACAGGTTTACTTTATGAAAATTTTTATGCTACAACTCTATTTTTAGAATTGTTCCTGTACTCTGGTTGGATCTTAAAAAAGGATAAAAAAAACTTTTTTTTGATGATGACGATGATTGTGATCATTTGCTTTGTAGGCAAGTTTCACTGCCACGCTACCAGATAAGAAAACGGTCATCATCATGAGCCCAAAAAAACTAAAGTTATATGGCCAACTAAGTTTAGTAACTTTTATTATTAGATGAAACCACTTAAAACAAGAAGAGGGTACATGACAGAGTTGATGGAGAAAAGAGAAGAGAAGAAAAAAAAACAGTTCAGGAACACAACTGGCTAGCTGATGGAGTAAGGTAGAGAAAATGAATCATGAATTAGACTTGATGGCTGAGCTGAATTTTAAAAGAGAAGAAGGCTTTTACAGGACGATGATCTGGTGAACGGATACAAGTACGCTTTTAAACTTAGCAGCTCAGTCTTTTTCATCTGTTTGCAAGCCACTTTGTGAATTCATTAAAGTCTAATTTATTTACGATGAAGTATAAAACAAAGTAAGGTAAGATGACCATCAAAAACAGCTTGTGGCAGAAAGTTTCAAGAGAAAGTCTTCTAAGGAAAGTGCGAATAACTGTACTTTATTAACGTGTTGGAAAACCAGAAGATAGTTGAACCAGTATAGTAGATCGTTAAGCGGTAATGATAATGGTGCCAGTGATAGCATTATTTGCAGTTATAAAAACATTACATAATTTTAAATGAAGTAAAAGATGATTTGCAACTGGGCTCACTTTAAAGTTCAGTTTAAAGGTTTCAGTAGGTAAATAAGATTTGAAAATGATGCGAAATGCAGTAATTTAAAATGTACAATTTACAAATTGAGGCTCGTTTTGTTATTCGTTGGAATGATTTTGTTCATTTTATTTTATTTTTGGGTCTTCTGATCTTAGAATTTGGTTGGATGAGCTTCAAGAGGAGAAAAAGTAGCAGAGGTAGACAAGAGAAGATATTGATCTTTCCCCTGTGGCCACTTTGAACTTTTACTTTGGAAAGTTGAGAGCGAAATGAAGCTCGTATATATAAGTATACATAGGTACTAATGTAGCATTGGATGCTATATGTATATTAAATATGCACGTTGCTACACATACGGTTTTAGTGGTTGGGAGATGGCGAAAAAATTGTATTAAAAATTAAAGAAGGATAAATGGAGTGCAAAGTGGAAGCAAGCTTAAAAGAGTGGAAAATTGAAAAAAAAGAGTAGTAGGCATCTGCACCAATTTCCAGACAGATGGTAAAATATTCAGTGCGAAAAGGGTACAGAGACTACAGTAATGATGCTGATGATGATGGAAATGGAAGGTGAAACGGAAAGCGAATAATACGCGTTTAAATTAAAACTTATTTGATTTTAAAGAAAAAAAAGTAAAATTGGATGAAATTACTTTTTCTATAGCAAGTGGAGTGACATCACAGAGAATCAATTTATTTTATTTTTTGTTGTTGGTAGCAAATGTAACATGTCAAAGGAAAAAAAACATGATGGTAAGATGTACAGATACACATGTATAAATAGGTAATCTTGTAAAGTTATCATGAGGATTTTTTATGTTGTAGAAGCCAAATAAAAGTTGCAAAAGTTTGCATTATTTCTTTTCACAGGAAAAATGTCACATAGTTTCCCGAATTCCGTGGCAAGCAAGGCAGTTGAATGTATTCCAATGAATGTTAGCTGCTGGAAGCAAATTGAGTTGTGTGTTTTGCGGTGGTGGTGGTGGTGAAATTTCATGTGGTTTTCTGTGTGCGCGTATAACCATCTACCTATTTGTATGTACGGTTAGATGGGTAGGTATGCACACGTTTTTTATTTTGATGATGTTGCAATTTTGCAAAGTAAAGCAAGGAAGCCTATCTAGTTATGTTTATGGATGTGGAAGTGATTTCATTTGGAGTAGTGGATTTTTAGCCAAAAAAATGTCGCAATTGATTATTATTATTATTATTATTCAGAAGAGTATGTAAGCATTACTTACTGAAATAGGCTGGGGTCGGCAACCGCCAAAATTACGAGTCTTGGTGAGGTATGTCCTTTTTCTAGGAAGCGTCTCACAGTTCGAATGGCAACGTGAGCACCCAGCTCATCAGGAAATGGGGCGAGTCCTCCTTTATGAAGCACGGGAATTGCGACACAATCCATATTTTTGTCGCAGGCTCTCTGAATGTGAGGAAAAAAAATTAACGTGTGCCTACCTCAAGAACACTTTTGTAGCAAGAAAAGAGAGCTGTCTCAGCCGCAGTCCTGTACTTTTCCGAAAATCTCGGCGTGACCGTCAGCACCAGGTCACGGCATGGAAGATTATGATGACTAGAAACTACTCTTGCCTCTCCCGTTCTAATGCTTCTGATTTGCTGTCTAATCTCCCCCAAGTAGAGTGGTCCAGTCCTAGTGACAATATGCTCGGGTAACTGATCAATAGTTTCATTCGTTGTTTGCGTAAGTCCGTCCACACTCAGCGCCAAAATATCTCCAAACCACAGGGCCACTCTGGAATTCACCACAGGATCCATGGGAAAAGGACTACTTTCAAAGTTTCTTGTAGGACTTTGAAGATGAGGCCAACTGGTGTTTAGGTTCACATGACTGAGGTCCATTTCCGACCACTTCAAAGCACCACTCGGATCACTTGGGGAACACGCCCCGCTATTAGCACCACTGCCACCACCACCGCTAAGCATCACGTCGTCCATCCTCATTTTGATAAATATCTATAAAACAAACTTTCTCTTCCCACTTGTTTATCTTATCTTTTTTAAAACGGTCCCTCTTCAATTGCCACCCCGTTTAGGTGAAACTCTGTGGGACTAAAGTCTCGAAAAAATAACAGCCAGGTGGACGCGTATCCAGTCACCACAAAAATGGGAAATAAGAGAAACGGCATCCACAGCTCGGGAAACTCTACCAAAAGGTACGATTCTCGGAGTGGCTCCACGCCAAGTCCCAACATGAAACGGAGAAAAATCCACGGGAGCAAAAAAAATCACAAATTTTCTCACACAAAATACTTATCTAGGTCACCAGCACTTTTTCCTTTTTTACTCATAATAATTCATCGTCCTTTCTTCTTGTATATTTTTTGCTATTCTTGTTCTCCCAACTGGTCAAACTGCAAACAAAATACAAAAAAAAATATTTTAACATCCAAGGTAAATTTTTCCTCTTCTCAAGAAAATATATTTTATGCTCATGTCAAAAACAGCACGAGAGAGTGAGAAAGAGAAAACGAAGAAGCTCAGCAGCAGGAGGCCAGGCCTAAAGAAAGGAGCCAGTGGTTAGATTTGGTTTGCCATTTGCCAAGTCAAACGAACATAGAAAAGCATATCGAGACAATTTGAAAGAGAGCCAAGTTTTCGTCTTCCTCTATGGAAACTTTTTTTTCTCCTGGAGGAACATTCCAGGCAGAGAAGGAGGATGAAAGAAAGAAGAAGAAGAGGAAGAAAGCAATAACTTTATTACTGCTTCAGACTTTCATAATCGTCATCACTACCGAAATGCATAGGTAGTCATTTTATTTTTGGTGAAAATGAGCTACCTAAAATTTTGTCACAGCCGAAAGAAAGTTAAAGATGATCTTCCCTAAAGTTTACATGTGTGTGCCCACCCACCTAACAAGCACATTTGACATTTTAAAAATTAAGTACCTAATAAGCTCAACAAAAAAAGCAATCATTTTACCTGCATAAGTACTAAGCGCCTACACAATATATGCCCCTGTATTATATTTTTTTTACATTTCTCCAGGATTTTTTTCGAGAAGCCCTTAAAAGGATTTATGAAGTTGAGTGGGATGTATGATGATGGCATTAATATATGTGCCAAAAAGACACCAACACACTTTGTACTCACGTTTTTCATTTTTAGAAAAAAAGGTGAGATTAGATGAAAATGAAGATAAATGAAAGTTTGGATGAAAACAAGGGCATTATTTTTTTATGAATATGAATTGAATATGAAAATGATGATGAAAAGTTTCTTTTTGGGAAGTAAGTCAACAAGAAAACTCATCAGTTTGTAGTAGTAGTGGAGGAGCAAGCAGCAGCTTTTTCAAAGTATCACACGGGGAGTTGTAGAAATTGGTAGACCTTTTGATCGTCATAATCACCATCATCATCATCATCACGACACTTTGGGTAGTTTGTACTGTGAGTTATGTGAGCGTGTGATCAAAGAGGAAAATTGGAAATGATCGATCGTACAGAAGCACAAGTGGTGGTGGTGGCGGAGGTGGTGGTAGTGGGGAAGGAAAAAAAGAGGAAAATATTGGAGGATGGATGGAGGAGAGGGAAGTAGCACAAAAAAATTTTTTGTTTATTTCCCATCTCATTTCCTTTCATGTTCTCATTATCATCATCATTATTATTACTGCAGTCCACTCCACTCCTACACTGTTGGAGGGATGAATATAAATAATATGTAAAAAGAGAAAAAAAGGTGGGAAAAATATGTGTGTGTCTATCTAGTAGAGTGAGTGAAGTTTTTATGGAGAGGAGAGGTTACAGAAGTCAAGTAGTAGAGTGAGTGGAGGATTCTGCTGCTCTTCCTCTGTTCATAGGAGAAAGTGAATAATGAGGAGTAACGGGAACGTGAGGAGCAATAAATGAGAAGTCATTGCTTGTCCTGTCCCGATCTCATAAGGCTAAAAAAATATTGGCAATATTAACTGGCAGAGGAAAAAAAAAATATAGTGGCAAATGCTTCTGATGAACTTATTGAGTACTCACTTGAGAAATCCAAGTGGGCATATAAAATAAATATCTGACTGAAGTATATTCCCAACTGTAAAACTTTTTTTATAGCCGATTCCAGAACAAAGAAGACTCATTTATTCACACTGACGGGATTGTGCAGAATTGGAAAAAGTAGGTAGGTAGGTATTTGTATGTAGGTGGCGTTTGTGTCATGATGATACCAAACCATGTGAAACTATAGAAATAGTTTTTTTTTTCGCGAGAAAGAGGGCAAAAAAGTAATAATGAGAGTCATGTGGAAATGATCCTGTTCATTATTCCAGTCAAATAACGCACCTTCATCAAACTACATGATATTGCTGGTATGATAATTAGGGTGAAAGAGAAATGGTGAGAAATGGTGGAGCTTTTCCTATACCCGTTTCTGCTACTTATATATTTTTGTAGGGAAAAATATTATTATTAAAAATGAGCAGCACAGTTTAGTTCAAAGTGACACGGATAGACACAGAAAATTGAAGGCATGAGTGTGCATACAAGAGTTGCCTTTTCTCTTCACTAATCCTTTCCCCTTTTTTAATGCAAACAAATTTTTAATTATGTAAAGGCACCACGGCACAGATTTTTGAAGTGTTTTTGCTGCTACAGTCGTAATGTATTTTACTCAAATGTAGACTCTGAAAAGAAATATATCACGGCCCTGAAAATATAAATAGAGGCATGGATTTTAATGGTGACGACGATGATGGCACACCTATTTTGTTCAATTCAATCAATTGAAATCTTTTAGCATGCAAAACGTGCTACTGTATATTTCCTACTCATTTCCTTTCTCTGTCGATTCTCAACTTGTAAATCTAACGACAGACACTGGTGGTGCTCATGGATTTAGCGATGCGAACGGTTTAACGTCACGGAATAATCAAAGCCAATTTTTTTACTGCTATTTTATTCATAGCAATGTTATTATTTATTTTCCAGTTTTTAGCGTCACACTGCTAAAAAAATATTTTTTTTACCTGAATTTAATTTTGCACCAAAAACGAGCCCATACTTTATTTACGCTTACGCTACACTCACGCCATCATCATCGAGTAGTGGTGTGATGTGATGTGAGCGTATTTATTCCTGCATGCATAAGCACTATTTATTTTTTTTACTATTGATTTCTCCATAGCAAAATTTCCTCAGTTAGTCTCTGCCGCTTTGTTTGGCAATGGAATGGAATTAAATAAAACATGGAAGCTAAGCTGAAAAATTCAGAGTGAATAAAAAAACTGTTGCCAAGCTTGTTTGTATTTTGCCGTCTATGCATGCATGACTTCCCATATTGCCTGTTAGTCTATCACCGTGTGAAAATAAACAGAAAAAAATGTAAGACGGACAAGTTCACTCATCTTGTTCCTCTTGTCTTGTCCTTGTTTCCTTAACTTCAAAAAAATGAGCATCATTCTGCTTTCAAAATAGTGTCCATCTTTTTTCAATAAAGAAAAAAGGGGAAGAAGGATGGAGCAACTTGCCGAAGACGAGATAAGCATGCTCCATTTTCTTTTTATGTTTTTCTATCCTTCTTCTTGCACACACTCTTGCAAATATATTCTCTCTCTCTCTCTCTCTCTCTCTCTCTCTCTCTCTACTGCCAA
>JAHZMZ010002854.1:0-11563 GCA_027743805.1 Lepidocyrtoides sp. E14 | reverse complement strand
CTAAAATATCCGTTTGTAAAACACACTACAAGATGAAAAGGCTGAAATAGCGAGAGGGTAAGTAAAATGAGTGACTCAACAAGTTGATAAATAGGCTGCATGAATATATACTATATAGAAAAAATCATCAGTAACGTTTTGTGCATTCTGTCATATTTTTTTTTGTTTGAATGAGACATCCATACATAATATATGCATATATAGTAATAAATGGATACATAAAGTAGGCAAAGAGCAGTTGAAAAAAGTTTCGGTTGTGAATTGTGAAAGAGGATTGTCACATGCATGACGAGGCTCAAGAGACACACAAATCCTTTCTGTCTATACGTACTACTGCTTTCCTGCACATCACTCCCTACATACCGTTGGTTGTTGGGTAAGATGGAATACTGGAATGGAATACTTCAGAACTTTACCTCCATCATCCGTCTCAATTCCATCATACTATTCATACCTACCTTGGTACGTACATATATGCCATTTGATTCCGCTCATCCGCAAAAAAATACCTTTTCCTGAAGTCCCCACATAAAATTCGCAAGATGAATCTGTGGCACACAGCTCAAAGAGAAGTGGATAACAAAAGCAGCACAGAGATAAAAGCGTATGGAGATGATGATGATAGTAGTAGTAGTAGTAGTAGTAGCAGCAGGATTCTCCCTTTCAGAGAGTTTTCTCTCTTCCATTGTCCATTCAGCTATACAAAATTATATCGTTTCATTTTAAAAGCCTGTACCTTCATTGCACTACTGCTTCAACAATTTTCTGTTATTCAATAAAGTAATCTTCAGAAGTTTTTTCCGGAACCCAAAAGTCTGCTACATATAAAGGTATATAGGTAGACACAAACATTTTCCAGTTTTTTTATTTTTACCTAGTAGTAACACAAGCATATAAAATGGACGTATTTTTCAGGATTTTATTACAATATTTATTCATCCACACGACAATTGCCTGTCATTTCATTCGCAAAGCAATGAACAGAATCAACAGCATAACATGAACACATTCAAAGAAATCCTTCTGAATTTATTCGTCAAGTGTTTCATTCATTCGTTTAGAGTATGACATGTGAAGTATCATCAAAAATTTGAAACATACGATATGACAAGATAGAATAGAAATATATATGTACATTATATACGGTAGGTAGACATTATTTTCATGCATTTGACATTGCAATTTGCAATCTTTGAATAAAACAGTACCGTCAGCCCCGCAACAAACTAGTTAAACATGAAAACTGATACATAAAATGTATCAATACCTATCTGATCATCATCATCGTTTCTACAATATTCCAACCACAAGTCAAACTGCACTTTGTGATGTCAATCATAAGTCCTTTTATTTTCCCTTCCAAAATAAAATTTTTTATTCATTACGTTTTTCCACAGAATGGTTGAAGTACCTAATCAAATGTTGAATAAATGCTGATTCACGACCGACCAAATCGACAAGAAGAAACCAATATATCCACACAAAAAAAATCTAAATAAAATAGTGCTTTATTGATTCTTCGATATTTTGTTGTTTGTCTTTTACACAAATTTCCAAAAAGGTATGCAAATCGAAAAAAATATATATGTGTAGCATTTTTTTATACTTCCTTATTTGTTCTTGTTCATCTTGTACGTAACACAGTCAACAAATAAATGAACCGTTCAAACTACTACTACTACTACCGATGCAACAACATAATATTGTATGCAATATATTCAGACCCCTTGATCTATCGAATAACAAATCTAGACAGCATAGTGTTCTCTTGAATGTCTCAATCTCAAAATATGGATGCATTCCCAAATAAATAAATAAAATCACAAATATTTCAATAAAAAACTAATATTAAACTGAAGCGAAGAAAAAAAAATCACTTTATTTTATTCTTTGTTATTACTCAATTTCCATACAATAGCACAGTACGCGATTGCGATTGGCCAATATAAGAAGAAGAAGGAGAATCTATCAGATTTTATTGGATTAATAAAATAAAATCTTTTACAACATGATGATCATCATAATTGCATTTAACAACGGCGACTGTTGTCCTGCTAAAAATAAAGTTTTTTTTTCTTTCTTTCTTCCTGTTATCCTCATTTTTAAACATATTTTACGTACGTTGTTGTACTAGGATGCTGGCCTTCCGCATAATATTACTATAATATACACAAAGTTCAGTTTGAAATTGGATTCAAGGAACGTATAAAATCTGATCTGATCAGTGCAGAGTGCGGTACACAGTAGTCTGTAAAAAATATGCTTCTCTATCCTTTCGACATGATTTTACTTTCAAACAGTTTGTTCAACATGAATAGAACTGCTTGCTTTTTCTCCGTTCTCAATTCCCATTCAGTACGATATGCAATACGGACAAACAGAAGAGAAAACATATAAAAGAGTAGTAACAGCAACAAAAGGGACCACCACCAACCAAATCAGAATCAAGTCTTGCTTTTATACACATTTTAGAGTAGGTTACACAATAGCAGCGGTGTATTGAGATTCGGAATCTGAGATGATGTTTTATGCATGCAGTCATTCAACGAATTGAAAGTTTTTTTCTTGAATGAATGGATACCATCGACAGTATAAAAGGAGCAGAATGGAAAATAAAATGGCAAAGTACACAATACCTTTTTCGAACGATAAACATTGACTGAAGATGAATAGTATTGTATATAGTTTGTATTCAGTTGAAAATGCGAAATTCGGCATGCGGATTGAAATGAGTCGTTTCTTATAAATGTAAGATTAACATGCATAAACGTTGCAATTTTGAGAATATATTGATTCCTTTGATTTGATTTCTAATCATAAAATGAAACCAGAGATGATGAGCAGCAGTTGAAAAATAACGTGCTTTTATGTCCATGATTTTAGCTTTTTATGCAAAAAAAACATCAACAAAATCTCAATCCAATTGAAGTAGACTGAGCATTTAAAAGGATTGGTTGGAGGTTTTAAGGTTGAAAAAGTCAAACTGTTTTAATAAATAGCCGTAGCCGCAACAATATCCACAACAGTAGACATAAGCTTAAAGATTTATTTCATACATTTTATCATTTGAAATGTACCATTCGTGATCATCACAGGATTGAGATTGAGTGATGATTATAACAGGTAACACAAAACCAGCAGCAAAACCGTAAATTATGAAGCGTGTGTGCCCACATGTCCATATCGCAAAAGCTGTATGATATAACATCAAACCTGACGATACAGTATTTCCTTATTTAGTATTTAAAACTAAGAAATACAGCGAAGTATAAAGTGATGGTGATGCATTTTGTGGTGACGGTGACAATTTGGCGTTACGCTCCTTCCCATTGAATACAGTCAGCAGGAGGACACAAACCTTTATACGGTTTTATGGGCTTATGAGCAGCAAGTCGACAAGTAAGATCACAGGAAGTTCGCTTCACTGGTCCATTTCATATGTATGTGTGCAGAGTATTTAGCTAAAATCTTGCCTTCTGTCATCTACATCTTATCCGTAAATAAATGCAAATATTTGAAATACATAAAAGTGCTTGCATGCATTGTTTTAGTAAGCTATATTTTATATACCAATTTAAGGTTGTCGGATCACCACCACCACCACCACAATAGTTTTACTAAAAAAATACACTAACCTTGAGCAGCACAGCATTATAAAAGAAAAGCTGTAGTAATAGTAATAATTACATGTCATGTTTCACTTCTCGTTTACGACAATACCACCTCTCCATTTCAAACAATATCACTTACTTGCGTAAGGAGACACTTGAAAACTTACAGAGTAATCATCAGACGAAAACCTATGACGGTGACGTGCAATAATACTTATTTTTCAACATCGTTTCTGCGTTCGGCATTACGACATTTTGACAAGCTCCTGACTCATTCATTACTTAACTATGAACTCTTTTTTTTTCTACCCAGACATTTATTCCTTTTCATTCTTTCCATGTCGTTTGAACAATTTTGACAGAGCAGTGACGTGTGCAGCTCTGGAGAATGCGATAAAATAATCATGTATTCGTCGTAGAGAGGACATGGCGGACAAAGAATAATAAGTATGAACTTTTTTATCCATTGTTTCGCTACAGTAGTAGTAGTAGTGAGGTGGTTAAAGCATGTACCTCCAGACTTTAAGCTTTTCTGATATGTGACTTCCCATAAAAATGATAGTTTTCCCTTGGTATATCATTACATTTTAAAGCTCTCACTGTACAAACAGATAATAGATACCTACATGCACTAAATCTAGCTTGTCTGGTTGACTGTATTGTAAATTGTGATATTTCTTCCCAATTTAATTTCAACGACAACGACCCGGGCATACATGAGAAAAGCTCAAACAAATTTGTAGTGAGCCAACACAACAGCTTTCCTCTGTCTGTAACGCCGCGTGCTGGAGAAAAGATAGTAAAATGAAACAGCTGTGACTTTTATTATTATTTTTAGCTTCCTCCTTATCCTTCTTCATTCTTTCTTTCTTAACTTTTCAACGACTTTTATGCTCCCTCGTTTACGTCAAAGTAGACTGGCTGGAAAAGGGGATGAGAGGAGCAAACTTCCATTTTTGCATCCCATTTTCATTTATTAAAAACATTTTATGCTTGCTTTTTATTAGAATGGAATTTACTTATAATTCAAAAAAGTAACACAAAGAAAGAGTGTTACAAGAGGAAAATAGAGAAAGTAGGGGATATATATGTGTATGTATGGTTAGGCAAATATAAGGATCCTCATTCTTCATGCAAGTAAAATTGAATGGTATTCTAGTAAGTATGTACGTGTACACATTGCATATTATACGAGGCATAAAATAGAGCCAGGTTGACTGACTGCTCGGAAAGTAATTTGAAGTGCTGAAAGGAAAGCCGTGTAACTTCACAAGCAGTATACACTGAGCTGTTACCCGCTGATGGTGGTTCCACTTTATTATGACATGACTTTCACTACAGGATTATTCACTCTCTACACTACTGTACTAACAGGAATCAGTCAGTCAGTTGGAAAACGAGAAATAACAGAGCAAGCTTGATACAGTTTGGTTTTTACCTCCATGTATATTATATATTTATATACATAGCATGCATATTTAAGGTTCCTCTAATGTAATCTATCAGCCGCTGTTTGCTACCGATTACATTTCCCTTGATTCATGTCTCTTTCGGAAAGATTCTTTTTCCCAGTATTAGATTTGGGCTACTTAAGTATAAAAAAATACTACTGCTCTTCAATCATTCAAGGAATGAGATGCTTTATAGCTTTAAGCTAAAGGTGATTAGAAATGGATGAAACAACTTTTTTTTTCTCCCTTCTCCTTTCCAGGTGGGACACAAGAGAAGATGATCATCCCTTTCCCTGAAAGCACTAAACGTCAGGGAAAAGGCGGTGCTAGCTGGTGTGTGGGGTAACCATCCATTACCATTTTTTCGTAGCAAGATCTTGAAAATTATATAATACGGTAGTAGTAGTAGTATATGCTAGAATAAACTACACTTACCGCGGGCAATTTAAATGAAAGATATACATAGAATAGCTTAATAGCCACTTAAATCTCGTGGTGGCAGGCCCTCCTCCAATTTCATAATAAAAAAAGTAAGAAGACTCAATTTATTAATGTTTCTCTCTCTCTCTCTCTCTTTTTCTTTCCTTCCAGCAAGCAAGCAGCAGCACTAAGAAAAAGTTTATTTTGCATTTAGTCATGAGGAAAAAGTTCAAAACTTTTTTTTCTTCTTCCACTCTCCATCTTTTTTCATATAGACTGGATAAAAGTAATGAAGGGAAATACACAGCACCATAAAATTGAAAGTGGGGAGAAAGAGACAGACAGAGTCACCAACAGATTCATCATTTCTAAACACTGCATGCATATATACCACTTGCAAGAATGTATGCATAGTGTAAATACACACGTATTGTTCCCCCCTACATCACTAACAATAACAGACTCTCCAAAAAAAAAAAACGAAATGAAATGCAAATAACTTTCTCCTTTATCACTGTCTCCTCATCTGCAAATAATATTCTATCCATGAAACGAAAGATGCTCATCATGCAAACAAACAAAAATATGGCGACGACGACGATGCGATACTGCTGCTGGTTGTTTTTGCTACTAAACAAAAAACAAAAATGCTACAACATGGATCCAATATAGTTTTAAACAACAGCAGGTACGTCACATTTTATTTCTTTAAAGTACAATATTTTTCTTTTTCTTTTTTCCGAGCAACATAGAAAGTTTACTTTTTTTGCACAGCATGGCCGTTTCCCACATAAGTGTACAAGCTACTACTACTACAAATGCGGATAATACCGCTTTCCTCAGTCAAACTCAAGTTTCAAGTTTCGTCCGTCCAAGATGAGTAACACAGACAGAGAAATAGCTCTTTCCTTCCGTCATAACCATAATTTCTTGTTGTTACCTTTTGTTCATACTTTAGATAAGAAAACCAATGATAATAAAGATGAAAAATATGAAGCAGGTGTTTCGTACCGAATTGAGAGAGTGTGTTGAACTGTTGATGGTGACTTATTGTAATTTGCCTAATCTTTAAGAATATGTAAAACTAAGCTACTTGGTGGAATGAGTTCAACGGTCATTTTTTTGTGTTCCTATTTTAATTATAATATTGTCCATTGAGTATGTAAAATTGGAATTGTTCTTTCCTTCCGTCATAACCATAATTTCTTGTTGTTACCTTTTGTTCATACTTTAGATAAGAAAACCAATGATAATAAAGATGAAAAATATGAAGCAGGTATGCAGAGAGAGAGAGAGAGAAAAAAAAATCTTTTGCCAGTTGCCAGAATGGCAGCCGTTGTTTTTTTTTCGTCATTTGAATATTGTGCATCATCACAGAAAAAAACATGAACACAATATGGTGTCATCATTTCTTTTTCCTCATCTTTTCATTCTCTCTTATATCTACATCCCATTTCATTTTATTCATCGTCTTGATTCGTTCATTATGCATTCATAACATTATATAAGTTTTGTTCCTACTCTATACACACTCAATTACAGCATCATCATCCATGTTGTCGTCCTCGTATATTTATATATACTTCAAGTATAAGTTTGAGTAGGCACTTGCGCGACTACTAATGGGTGTATGGCTGTTTTCTTTCTCCTCTGAAAAAAGTTTATCCATCCTTTATTCTACCCGTGTTAGAAGCATACAAAAAGTTAATAATCTATTTTGATATTTGATCACATGTGTTTTATTACTTTTATAACTTTTGATGAACCTAATAAATAATATTAGTATTCTTATAAAAAAAAATAGGACCGAGATTCTCTAACGTTAGTTAGAACACACAAATTATGTGGCCAAGTAAAGAAAAAAGTGTCTTTTTTTTCTGCCAACCTTCCGGAGACAATAAAAGTTTAGCTGGATAAAAAGACAATTTGTGCTGTACTCGGGCGTAAGAAAAGTAAGCGACTGTGACGGAAAAAGTGTTTTGCCATTTACAAGCAAAGCTGACAATGCAATGCATGCAAAGATAATAATGTTGCTTTCCATCAGCTTTACTTTTTCATTCAATCATATCATACACATTACTTATGCATTTGCTTTAGCTACTACTACCACACACGTATCTATTGATATATTAGGTATGTATGTATTTAAGTATATCTAGTTCTTCTCTGCCTTTCGCCGTCACACTCTTGTCAATCTTTCTTTTTTACCTTTTGATCGCGTGCTTGGTTAAAAGCGAGCAGTGTTAGCAGCAGCCAATGGTGATGTGATGTGATAGTTCAAGTGAACAATACAACACGAAATTACGTTTTTTTCTCCCGTTTCCAATAATCTACACGGTTGCAAAATGTTCATGGTTACTTTTATTTATTAGCGGATCAAACAGAAAAACACATCGTGCTTGCTTGCATTACAACTTAGGCAGTGGTGGTAGTGCCGCTGCTGTGGAAGAGAAAGCCTTTAGGCTCTATAAATTTTTCATTGCTTTACTCAAAAAAAAATCCTACTTTCACCCTCATGTTTCCTTCACTGCCATTGTCTATCTCTCTATTCTATCGGACAGAATAGAAATGGTGCACAAATATGTATCAAGACAGGACGACGAAATCCAGCTAGATTATGCTTTCCAATCGTGCTGATGCAGTCACTTCCATACACGCAGTTAAACTGAAACCCCAGTGAAAAAACGTACACAGCTTTTTCCCAATACTCTTTTAATGACAACACCAATACCAAAATCAGTTTCCTTTACCTTATGTATGTACATATCTATTGCCCTTGCCTGTCTGCTACTGTCGTTTCATTTTATTATTGATATGCTGCTGCTGCAGCAAATAATAGTTATACAGAGCTATGCGGTGGGCTCTTCTCTCTCTCTCTCTCCTCCTATTGTTCTCTTCTCGTCTGATAATTCCAGAGAAATGACTAAAGTAACAGCCTGCTCCGTTTCCATTCCCAATTCCTTCTACATACAATAGTACAACAACGGCTTTACAAAAGTTGTTGGTTTCTCCTCGTTGTTTATGTCTATTCATCAACCTTCGATTTCGTTCTGTCGTTATTACAATGCTTATTAACGTTATCATTAATAATTTATAAATATTTTCTTCTATTTCATAGCCATATCCAGCAAGTACAAAGGTACCGTAGAAATTGGAACCAGAGGGGAACACAAAATATTTTATTATGGCTTTTCCAAATACACCTCTCCATTATAAAAAGAACGTGTTTGCTATTGTAAACCAACTATAGTACCATTATCGTTACTTGTACAGAAGTTAACAGTAGTAGTAGTAGAAGTGAAACGTATGGTGGTGGTAGAGCAAAAAGGAAACAAACTATGAGAATCCCATCACCATCATAATCATCATCATTATTATTATCGACAACACGCGAGTTAAATGCATCCTACTCTCTTCAGGGAGAAAATGGAAGCGCTTTTTCTTTTCTACAAAAAAATACAGGAGCCAGACTGAAAAAAAAAATATACTACCGACATGGAATACGAAATGAGATGATGGGCGAATTAACTTGACTTGTTCCTGTGGCAGGAATGGTGTAGAATTATTATTGGTCAATTTTATGTTCCTTCTTTTACTCATCGACATATTTTATTAAAATATTTTTTTTACCAATTTCTCGCTTGCTTTCGTGCATTTTCCCATTTTTCATTATTCTGTAATTGTCAACAGTTTTGCTTTTCTATTTAAAAGAAAGCGTAAGCCTGCTTCCACTCCTTTAATTATTTTCTCTCCGATCCATACTCACAATTTCGTTCCGCACAAAAATTAATAACAATGCTTGTTATAATTTCTTCATAGAAAAGTGACGACGACTGTTCACCACCACCACCACCACATCCTACTCATTCATTATGAACGAAACGAGTAAACTAGCTGGCTTCTATACTTTTACTAAATATTCCCCGTTTATTTTCCACTTTCATTAAATATACCATCTACGTTTTAGAAACGCTCGGCGCGTCTAATGGCACAGCAGTCAGTCTGCTGTTGCTGTAGTGTGCCTCAATATTCTTTACACATTTTTTTATTCGCCCGAGGAAACCGAACACGAAAGAAAATGAAGAAAAACTTTTACGTTTTTTTTCTTCTTCCAACTCGAGTAATTTTACACCATCGCTACCAAACTATGATATCAGCTAATGGCCCTCCGTTTACTCACAGTTGCTACTCTTTTTCTTCTATTACCCTCCCTTACATTTTATATATAGTGCTTCTGCTGTTACAACATACTACTACCTACCACCACCACCACTTTGGAAATCTTCTTTTCGCAGATATTCTTTCTTGGCAATTTCTATAAAAACTACACTCTATTTTCACGTTTTTTATTTTCTCTTCTTTTTTTCTTAGTAAAAGGCGCAAGTGATAATGGTAACATGAAACAGTAGTGCAATGCACATTAGCCACATCACATACACACACAAATAATACAGAAATTGTACACTGTTCGAGCAAAAAATTTAGAATTGAAATAAAATATAAAGGGAGAAATAAGACGAATAATGGCATAAACTTTTCTTCTCGCCTGTCCCATTCTATAAAGTCACAAGCCCAGGTTTTCCCCTACAAACTTTTCAAGTAATGAAAATATTATTCTTATAAAATTTAAAAGAACCTGAGAGAAATATATGTACATTGTATTATGCCTATCCTTTTATATAAAATCATTATCACATCCTTGTTATAATAATAATAGTAATCATAATGATGATCATCAAACCAAAGCTCTCCATTCTTCACAGGAGAAACAGTACAATTTTCTTCTATAAAAGCATTATTGAAAGGATGACTCTTAAAAATACAACCATATATACGACACCTATATCATATGAACAATAATAGTTATAAATACATGCGGTTCTCAGATTTATAATAATAACAATAATAATTCCTACCCAGAGAGAGCTGAAGCAGCAGTATTTTTTTTGCCCACCTACCTATTATTCAAGGAAATAAATATGAAGACTAGATGAGCTAAAAGCATAACTCTCCAGTTCCAGTAGTCATACAACTCTCGTTTCCCACCCCTTTCCCGTTACAACAGGCAATAAGAGAAGTAGTAGTCGTAGTGAGCAAATATGGGGATACACTTGGTTAGTTTTCTGCGTACAAAAATAAACGTAAGAAAATGATGATGATGATGTAGTGGTCTTATTCCACCTTCTTCGCAATTTCTTAAATGGGCCTGGGAACGTGAAAAACGGCGGATCGCTCTTCTCTAGCCTCTGTTTCTCTCTCTCTCTCTTTCTCTCAATAGTCATTTCCCAAGAGACAGTGCAGTAGTAGTGTGCACAGTTTTTCTCATCAGGTATACATATAGTCAGATTCTCTGAACTGGAAGGGGAAAAGAGCACGTAACATAAAAAAACCAGGCTGCTGCTGCTCCTATGCACACACACTTTTTCTACTTCTGTTTCTTTTTCGGGAGACTTTCTCTCAATCATCTCATGAAGCTTGAGTATGCATAGGTGTGTGCAGGTACATATTATATTATTCCGCATATTTATGGATGGTTATTTTCATATGAGATATCAACCTGAGAACGATGCATGTACAGAATCTATTTTCAGTTTTCTCCAGATAAAGTCTACATCATCATCAGTGACATATGAACTTGTAAAGTGGAGAAGCGGAGATAGCATCATCACTCATCATCATCATCATATCATCCACCTTCAGTTCCTTCCCTAAAACCCTTCCATTTTGCTACACCACCACATATACATAACGTTTTACGCCTTTCCCTCTCATAAAAATAACTCAAGCATTCGTAGTCCAAACAAGTGGATCCTGTTAATGGTCTGTGTGATGGCCCCAGAGAAATTAAGCTGAAAACTTGGAAAAGTCAAGACGACTTGCAACTCGAATACCATTACGCTCACTCATTTCGGATGAGTATTTTAAAAAGGATAATTTACTGGATGTTGTTATTATTATTACTTTTCATTTTTATAGACCGACCTGAATACGAAAAGTTCCATTTGTCAATGCTGCAGCAGCCGCCGCCGAGGCAGCCGCGGCGGCAGAAGAGTGATGATGATGATGATGATGGGGGTGATG
>JAHZMZ010002853.1:0-13068 GCA_027743805.1 Lepidocyrtoides sp. E14 | reverse complement strand
TATGAATGTCTCATTTCTATTTAAGGCAATTCGAAGCATTACTGCATACTATGGGAAGACATTTTTGACTGTTCAGCGTGATGGATAGGAACATGAAAGGTGTAGCTCCGGCTGGTTTGTTTCGGTATAAGATGAATCAGGTTATTAATGAGCTGCCCTAACTTGAGCTCGTTAATTCGTTTATTTTTGAAAGACAAATACCTGGCCCTATTATTGTCTATGTATTTTCAGCTTTTACTTTTACGTAAAAACTTAACCTTTCATGTACTAAATACACAAATAACTAAAAATTTGACAAGTGTCTACCTTAATGACAGTGGACACGCAAGACTTTTCATTATTTAGCGTAAACTTTTTTATTGTTCACCTTCACCAGTCGCTGGAAGACAGTCTGGCTTACAACGTCCAAATTAAAGGAGAATGATCTTGAAATCAAATAAATTGGTAAATGAACTTCTGCAACGACTGCAGCTGCTGAACTAACTGCATTATAACCGTTTGTCTACGAATTTTTGTACAGAAAAGTAGATTAAAAGTACTTTTGATTAAACCAGTACGGAAATGAAATGAAATGAGCTGCTTTTTAAACCAAAAATTCAAAAAAGAACATTTTAAAAAGAACAAACTTCTTAGTCATCATCATTTGATAGTCTAGACTCTAGAGACGTCCACCTCCAGCATCACCACCACCCTCATTTTTTCCCGTAAAAAAGTTTGTTGTCGCACTAAAGAATAAACAATGAGTTCGTTACGAGTTTTACGTACGACACGGACATTATTTACGCCGTATCATCGTCCGTCGCATTCAATGAATTCTCAATCTTTCTTGCAAACAAAGTTACGCTGCATTTCCTTTCATCATCCATTTTGTTTACATTTTTACGGTTCTCCACACACCCCTTGGCGGCAGTGATGATGATGATAAAGGTTTTGTATATGCAATGCTGAATATTACCAAGTGTAACAATCTACACTCATCATAGTTCTTCAACTCCTGTCAATGATGATGCAATATCAATAATGATGTTTTGCTTGCTTGTCTAGTTTGCACTTTTATAAGTACGTCTTCTTCCCTTTCACAAAGATAAAACGCGTAGCGCTACCAAGTCTCGGAGGAGTTCCCTCTTAATTTTCACCGTCATCATTAATTCTACTTTTACAAAGCAGCTACTATCTTTATCTTTCTATTTGCTTCTTGTTATATACCAACTACCACTCTGTACTTAAATGCATGCATACTTGCCACTTTTGCTTTTTTCATGGGCTCCTATTTGTTGTTACGTAGTAGTATTGATTATGCATTAGTAGCATTTAGAACAAAGTTTTTATAGTCATAAAAGTACTGTATCTACTTAAAGTAAACGTATATAGATTGACATGGGACATAAATTTCATCAGAAATACCCAGTGCAGCTTTCTACGCTCATCGTTTGTATTTAGCACTTTTTACTCATTCTAGTCAAAAAGCAATGTTTCCCTAATCTAAACAATCTTGTTGGCTCAAAGGGATCACTCAACCGTACACCATAGTCACAGGCAAGCAAAAGCAGCATGTCTTTCAAAAGAACTTTGTTGAGAGGTTCACTTCACTTGTTCCGACAGTTCATCACATCATCGTCATCAATCCCAAATGTAAATGCCTCAAAAAACGTCACAAAAAAAAACTCGATTCTGAGGTCTGAAAATAAACAAAAGTAAATAAGTGGTAAAATAAAGCTTTGAAATACTTTTAGATTATGTCCATTTGACTAATGAACAAGAATGTGTTCCTGTATGTGTTGGTTGACAAGCTACAGTGGCACAGTGGTCGAATAGGAAGAGGATTAATATGATTATAAAGTGACTAAATATCAAATTAAGTCCACGAACTTGAAAAAGTCTCAAATTATAAATGCAGGTCTGATACTACATTTCAAATTTCTGTGCTAATAGGAGCAAATATTTTTTTAAAGTGGCTCATGCACGTGGTATTGGTGGTATGCTAGTTACTGACAACAAAACATACAAGAAAGAACCCTACAAAACGTCCATAAATGACGCTTGCCAGAAGCATTAAAGTATTCACCAAGCGCTTATTTAATCGGTCGTATTTCACATTTTGCAATGTTCCAAAGCATGGGGACCTGTCAATTTAAAAAAAAATCTGCACATGCCAAATATGAAATAATAAAGATAGATAATAGTTACCATGATTGAAGGATGAGCAGAGGCCGAGTTTTAAACTCTTCAGTGATTCAATACTTTTGACAAATAAGCCATTATTGTTTTCAAAGCTCATCAAAATATATCGTGCACTTCCTGCTGTGCGAATTCGTGAGGCTGACGGGAATGACAGCACTAAAATCAGCGTTTAAGAGGAGAAACAAAAAGGGATTTAAAGCGTGTGCTTGAATGGATGAATGTTTTCACTTGCTACAAAATAATAACATTATGACGTGTGTATTCTTTAGCTTTTGTTTAAAAGAGAGAATATACTTGTGAGCTTTATAGACTATGGTCACAGCAGTACAATGATTGTGTATTTGTTGAGGGTTTTGTGTCCTAATTGCCAATAAAACCTGTTTGCTTGCGTTCTTTATGAAAAAATGGGCGATCGTCATACATAGAATGCATATCGAGGAGAAAAACAATAAGAGACACGAAAGGCAAGAGAAGAGGTATTAGATAAAGATTTGTGTTTATTGCATTTTGAACTCAATGACTTTTCTGTGGTCTCACGCAACTCACTCAACTCAACAACAGAACAAATATATTATTTATTGACTCAAGGATTAAAACAGCACGATTATTGTGCCAAGAGCCAAATAACCAGCAGAAATTGTGATTATGAATGCATCAGCGTGCTTTTAAAACTGGCCAATTCTCCCCACTCACCACTTACCTTAATCATTAAATTATACACACTGTTAGCATATCACATTGTTTTAAAGAGAATTCAATTTGTCTTGCTGAGTCAGTACCGTACTTTTGTAATGGCAGACTTGGCAAGAAGATTCATCATTTTTTCTGTGGTATTGAGGGGAGAACGTCTTCATTTATACATTCATTATTTTCTACATGATTTTAATTTTGTGGTCGTGTCAGAGCAATAACTGAAAGGCAGTCTTCAAAAGTCAACTGATGGAATTTGCTCGTATCTTCAGTACAACAAAGCGAAAGATTGAATTATCATCATTTTTTTTTTGTGCTCAAGTCCGAAATAAATTCATATGTCACCCTACGGCGCATTTAAATGCTTGAATTTTAAAAATTCCCATGATATGCATGACATTAGTATTTTATTGCGTCGTATGATCTTGTACATTTACGCTCATTTTAAACTTAGCAGTTTTGTGCTCTTAGTAAATTATAATTACCAATTCAGACTTCATTCATCATTACGTACTTGATTTAAAATTAATGTTCGGTTCAGCAGAAGCACTCAATCTGGAAAAGTCGACATTATATTTTTATAATATTCGAAATTTCTGTTTCGTGTTGTGTCAAGTCACATGCATGCTTGTAAGCTACAAAGATTCAACTTTTTCAAACAGGCAACTATCATGCATGTATTTTATATGCGACTACTTACAAGCAAAGTTTAGGTATAAAGTATAAATAAACTCCTCAGAGGTTCAATTGTACGGCAAAGTTTTTACTGTAGCGATTCCTCTTCCAGTTGTCCGGATGTGAAACTACCTCAGCGGAAAAGTTTTACTTCTTCTTCACTCTTCTCCTCTTGTACACTGGGAAAATAAGCTCACCAATCCAAAGAGAGTTGTATTTGAAGAGCTACCGATGTGTAAGTACTAAGCAGTAAATATTGTCTGAAGTTACATACATATCATGCCTACCCACTACCTACACTAATGCATCACTGTTTAAATAATCATATCAAGTTTTTTTCTACTTTTCCTATTATGATTAGCTGGATGATAAAGTTTAACTACTTATCTCAGGATTTGCAATAATTATCACATGCAGAAAATATATTATTACATACCTATATGTTTATATTTCTCTCTGGATACATTGAGTTTGTCTAGCACTTTCTTGCGTCATGAATTGCTTATAACCTGCAAATTTCCGGACAAAAACATAACCAACATGTTTGTAGTAGTTTTTGAAGAACTTCCTGCTGAATTGAGAAACACGGTTTATTAGAGAAAGCATTCTCTGTAGTGGATGATAAAGTTTAACTACTTATCTCAGGATTTGCAATAATTATCACATGCAGAAAATATATTATTACATACCTATATGCTTATATTTCTCTCTGGATACATGTTGAGTTTGTCTAGCACTTTCTTGCGTCATGAATTGCTTATAACCTGAAAATTTCCGGGCAAAAACATAACCAACATGTTTGTAGTAGTTTTTGAAGAACTTCCTGCTGAATTGAGAAACACGGTTTATTAGAGAAAGCATTCTCTGTAGCAATTCCTTCCTACTGTGTCTCGGTAAATAACCCAACCAAACAAAATGAATGTTATATCTGTAGGTTCAACCCATAAAAAAATGTTTACATCAAATGATTCCGAGATGAGTTCAGAATTGTTTTTGAGCGAGTTATTGAGAGATCCTTCCTGGTACTTTTACCATCGATCATGCTGGAACAATTAACTATTGGTTTAGTTCTGAATCAATTATGAGCTGAATATGCATTATGTGCACAATTCCTAGTTAGAAATCTAATTGCACGTCTCCACCTAAATAAAACCCAATATTGCTCCGCGAGTAGTAGATATTAATGATTATCAGATGACCTTCATCGTGTATTGCATACTGTGAATGAAGTAAAACTTTTCAACTACAAAATTTATGCATGTATTTTCTGTGAATACTGGATGCATTCGATGAAAAAGTCAGCATCATATTTCCACTACGCTGCACCTCCATCCATTACGTCGTAATGATTACGTTTCTAGTAAGGTAATATTGACGTTGGTTTGATGTGCAGTCAGCATCAAAACACTCTAATCCTAGCTCATTTTCCTCCAACAACAAACAATTTCACCGCAAAATATTTCATGGTTTATGGTTTCCTCGTCAAAATATTCATAAATCCTGCATTTTCTAGTAGCTAGCTGGTATGAGCGGTACGCAATGCATTTCTAGGGAAGCCACTGTAAAATGCTTTTGTAGCAAGTCTGGAAGCAAAACGGAAGACGAAAATGAGAGGAAGGGCTCATTGGAAATATTTATGCGTAAATAATGCAATGGAAATCGCTACTAGGCGGATGAGCTGGAAAATTGTATAATATTCTTTTCTTGCTTTAGACTTGGCATAACAGTCTATTTTGTCGTGTTTTTCGATGGATTCTGTTTCAGACGGAGACAACCTGAAACACTCGAAACATGTTTTAATACTTGCCTTCACGGTTATTAATTTGAGTTTTTTTAGTTTGCACGCAAAGGCATTTGTTTACACCCTATTTTATGGCTCATTTCACTTTTCTCTTTGGTTTATCCATCAAAATGCAATTTTACAAAGTTGGTGACCACGTTACAAACGAACATGGGCAGTGTGCGTGGCAGCCCAACCGGAAGAGGAAAGCATACGTCTCAAGTATTTACATTTTCACGAGAAACGACCTAATCTCCAGAGCATGCTCAAATAGTAAATAAAAACAGTACTGTCGAAACTTGAACCGATTAGAATTTGCATTTAATATCTTAATAACAGTAATCTAAGCAGAATGCTTGCATGTTGTTGATAATTTGCTGGAACTGCTATGTAAACGTCAAGTCTGCGTCAAATAATGATGATGAAAGAGTTGTCTTTGCTAAAGGTGTGTTTTAATGTCTAGCCAGTATGAAGTTGTAAAGTTTGAAGCTGAATGTTTCAGCCTGAAACAAAATTTTTGTTTTGTTAATAAACATACTTTTTGTTCCGTTCAACTGACCAACCAAACCCAGGAAGACATGTTTCTTTGTCCATTATGCCATACCTACAACTGAATATATGCAATATCCTAGAAATTCCACTTTTTTTTGTCTTGACAAAATTCTCATCAAATTAGTAAATTCATAAATACAAGTGGAACCGCTTGTCAATTACAATGAATTTTCAATTGAAAACAAGTAAATAAGGTTTTTGACAGTTCTGGTATGCCACAATACACTTGTGCCACCACAATGTGACATGCACGAATTGCATAATGCATCAACTCCCGGCTAGGCCTTGTTGTTCTGTGTAGTAGCAAATCCAGACTAATATTGTTAATCTTATCTAGACCACTATGTGAGCGCAACATCAAATTAATTATTCGATGCGGTAATTGAACCGACTACACTGGGCAAGTGGGCAAACTGAAATTGTGTTTTTGTACGGCAATATTGCAATTGAATAGAGAAATGCACTGCACATTTCATGTGTCATTTATGTATATAAGTTACACTATAGAAGTCACTTTAGTAAATTGGCGTTTAAAAACTTTTGCTCATTTTGCGAGTGTGTAAAGTCAATACTACTTCTGTTTCCATCCATCCTATTTATATAGCCTGATTATACTCTCTGAATTTACTCGTACTAAATTATTCTTTTTGTACACAAATTTTGTACTGGTGATACAGGGACATGTGACAATGACAGACACATGACATGTGTGACAAGGCGTAATATCAAAATCACATCTCTTCCCATCTACTTTATTGCATGTTTCATATGGGGGAAAGCTTTTCCCCGCAAATACAGAATTTCATCGTGAAATGTCAACCCATTTAGTTGTTGTGAATACACCTCTCTCTTTCCTAACTTCTCTTGAAGGTTTCATGCGTACGTTTTTCATTTTACTGCTGACTTTGATAATGGATCAGGTTGCTTTTTTGCCTACTCACTCTGAGGATGACTGGCAGCTAGTAATTCTGTAAATACACATACAAGCATTTAATGTAGTGAGATGGAAGGAAAAATAAGTATTAAGCAATCTCTCATGAGGGTCCTCATTCATTCACATATGAACAAGTTACGTAGTAGGAGTTGTAGTAGTAGTAGTACTGTTTTGCTTATACGTATTGCATACTAAATGGATGCTAGTTAGATATGTACATGTTTTAGATTGTTAAGTTCCCTTGATTTTTTTTGGATGGATGGGAATTGTGGATGGAATTGAATCTCTAATTCTCCAGACTCTCTTTCTTTTTGAAATACGTCTGCAGCCAACCGGTAGCATACCATTTTGCTGGAAACAACGGGCAACGACTTCCCTACACACACACACGGTTCAAAGTACTTTTAGATTAAAACGAATTGCTAAAAGCACAGACAATGATGCATTTAAAAAGCACTAAATAGAAATCGGGGACCACAGTCTGTCCCACCACTACCAGCAGCAAAAACAACTCTGCACGACAAGCACGAACAAGTCAAAGTGACGTTTTATCATCATCGTCATCATAAGAATAATCACAAGAAATAATCAGGTAACGAGCTAAATAGTACATGATGTGGCAAACAAGTAGTTTTTGTAGCGATAGTCTTGTACGTTATATAATGATAATAAATAAATAAGTGATTGTATTATATTAGTATACAGCCTCATATTATAAAAATGCATTTGGTTGTAAAAAGAATGATCAGCCAGATTTATCCACCATTACTATCGATGAGCATGAGCTTTAAACGGTAGTAGTAGAAGGACAAGAAAGCAATACGGCACCCGGCACGTTTTCCCTTTCCCTCTTAATTTATTCTGTTCCCTGCATTGCATTTTCATTCCTTCTTTATCCTTTGAAGAGTGTTTGTGTTATTTCATGCTAGCTTTTGTCCCCATACTGCTGTGTTTCTTCTTTTTAAAAGACTTGCACCTTTAGGTTCTCGGCATTCACATCACAACACAAGCACATACGCAGCCCCAAGCATGAGATATTATTTGATGTGACATGAGGCAAAAAAAAAATTCACCCTCTCTCTTCAAGAAGATGTAACAAAAACATTGTCCTCACAACACAAATACATACACACTACGATAAGCAGTAGTCGGATAAAAGAAAAAGTCGTAGTAAAAGAATAAGTGGTTGGGTTGGTGGAGGAGTAGTGCGGCAGCAAAACAGTAGTATCCAAAGAAGTACTTACTTAACTTAATCCATAATACATTAGCAGCAACTTTCCTACTCGTCCCATCTTAATGTCATGTAACTGTAAGTAGGTAAACACATTTTCAGTAATTTAACTCAACTTAGCTTTCTCCTCTTGCTCCTGCACGGTCCTGACTGCTTTGTCATCCCCATCTATACGCATTGTGTTTAGGAAAGGACTTAAATTTTCGAATCTTTTATTCGTCCGTGTTCAGAATTTGAATACAATTGCGTGGCTTTTACCAATACAGAAAGCTAGAATAAAAATTAAATTATTATTTAATTCACCCAGACCCGACCCTTCCTTGTTTGGTATATATACAATGACTATAATGTGACTGCTGCTCAAATTGCTGTGGAGTTTCACTTTTTTTAAAAATCGTATGTTCTTTGTGACCACCATCACCACCTATTTGCTAGTGGCCATGTACAATATACAAGATAGCATTGTAGTTCTTTATAGACTAGGTGTCTTGAAAACTTGTATTTCAATTTTGCCCACTTGCTCGCCTTCCCCTTTAGATTGGTTAAGTAACTTTAAAAGTAAGAAGAACAAATAGATAAAGCGCACTAAAGGAAGAACAAAAAGTAGTTGGGAGTGTTCTTAAAACCAAACTAAATAATACATTTTGTTACGATGAGCAAGAAGCAGTAGTAGTAGTTGTTAAGTTTTGAGTATTTATATTGGTTAAGTAACTTTAAAAGTAAGAAGAACAAATAGATAAAGCGCACTAAAGGAAGAACAAAAAGTAGTTAGGAGTGTTCTTAAAACCAAACTAAATAATACATTTTGTTACGATGAGCAAGAAGCAGTAGTAGTAGTTGTTAAGTTTTGAGCATTTAGTAGTAGATTTCTCTCTATTTTCATCAAACTCTACTACTTGGCTTTAAGCATCTCTTACTACTACCAAAGCTATGTCTTTGTTTCTCTGTCAAGTTTCTACATTTAGTTAGTTTTGTGTTTGGCGAAAACTTTTCATTTGTTCTGATTAAAATACACTTTTCCTTTGGAGAGCGTGTATGTGAGTGGTGCAAAGAAAAGTAAACCAAAATGGCAAAAGAAGAAAGTGAAAGAAGACAATCATATGAAGTGAAAGAGTATGAAGGAAACTGATGGATTTATCAGTGCTTTGTGTCCAAAAACATAACGCATAGTTCTACTTTAAAGGATGTGTACATACATTGAGCAGAATAGAGGGTTGTATATAGCGCATTATGGCAGACTTGCAAAATCACATTTTCTATCAAATGAAACTGATGAGGCAGTAGGATAAGACTAGAAAGTAAAGTAACAATAGCTTGCAGCAGGGAGAGGAATAAGTAAAAGGAAAGTTGATAGAAAGTAGATTTTACTCAGATTGTTGAGGAATTTAATGGAAGTATAGAGCGGGTAACATATAGATGAGCAAGAAAGAATTAGAGGACATGTCTTGCCCTGATTTCAAAGTTTCATTCTTTCCATTTCTTCTCATTTCATTTTAAACAAAGCTCATGTAATAATGTTTGGCTCAATGGACGGGTAATGGAGGAAGCTTTTAGTGATGTTCATCTTTCCTGTCGTTGAATGAAATCAAAGTCTAAAACACGTTATCCACTTTAAATACGAAGCTGAGATACATGTATAAATACATTTTTAAGAGAGAAGACTGGCAGACACAGACATTACCGCGAAATCAGTTGTTTTACCTACTTGGTATGCACGTGGATATACATACGTCAAGTTAATATTTTGCCAAGTCTTCACAAATAGTACTCCAAAAGTACTCTGATACGAGCAGGCTTAGCGGAAATTATCTTATCAGTGTGCCTACACATGTACATGCATGCATTGCATGAATATATGTTCTGGTAAAGTATCAGATTCCTTCTGCATACTATATAGTGTTCCATACATAATTAATGTGAACCGATAGCTACATACATACAAACGTGCTTGCCTGCATTGAAGATTTTCATTTTACTCTAGTTAATTTAACTTTAGCATCATCATGCGTAGGTATGTATATGTATGTAGGAGGGAAATGAAAAAACTGAAACTAACCATCACGTCAGTTTCTCATATGCAGTTTACTTAGCAAACTTTGCTTTGTTTCAAGTTTCGCAAGAGATTCCCTAAACATGATAACTTCGTTTTCGGAAGGAAGGAATCAGTGTAATTCGCTCAGTTTTATTTCTTCACTAGGATTATACTGGTTGGATGAATTGCTTTTCTGCAGTGCAGTGTTACAGCCCTTTTCTAAAAGGAAGTTGAAAAAAACACGAACGAAATCTTGGCGAAAGTATAGAAAGGTTGTATGAAAAAAAATTGGCTGATGATGGCTTAAAGCTTATCTTGTATGTTTTCCTTTGTATCATTTTATAACTGCTCTATTACTTTTCTCAAAGCTCTCTCAAACTCAACACTCTAATGGCGCATACAGATACGAGAATAGATTGGTCTAGTGTGAATGTAGATAGATGCGAATGTATGCGGATGGGATGGATGCAATAAACTACTGAAATGTAATCAACAAGGAAAAAGAAGAACTCAATCAAGTGGAGCATTAGTGGCAATACGTTTGTAAATGCGGGTTTATTCGTTGTGTAAAAGAGCTTGCAGTCTTTGAAAAGTTCAAAATCCCCCCACGCACACATTTTACAGTAGAAATACTCCGTGGCAATATCCTGATAATATCGTTTTCTTTAGTTTTAGTACTAATACGCATTCAATCTCAATCTCAATTCCTTTTTAGATGATCAACAGAAATACAAAATCTGTCTAAAAAATAAACAAAGTCAAAAGTAATCACAACGAGATGCTTTAAAACTTTCATCTTTGCTATCTTTGAGTAGAGATAAAATAATATCTAATTCGGTGTACCTTGAAAGGGCATGTGTAGTTATTAAATACAACTAATGAATAAAATTTGTTGTGGCCGTGACATATACTTTATTCCTCTGTATCACTGCATCTCTACTAGCTAATTATTATTATGGTTCAAGGACCACCATGACATGAGCCAGAATCATATGTCACCTGTCAGGATTTCATCATGTCAAAAGTTTCAGTTTGTTTTGTTGCATGGGTTATTTTATCATCTCTGTATTTTTATTCAATCCCAAGCGGTGTCAAGTCGGGTTTCCAATAAAATCTAATTTGCAGGATTCTCTGAGGTCCAAATTTGCTTGGTTAAATTCGTATAACCTTGGATAGTAGAAAGAGAGTACTTTGTTTGATGTCAAAAACTATTATGAAAGTGCACCACCGTTACATCACATGCTCTGTTTTATTTTTACTTTCACTAGAATATTCTATTCTGTACCGTAACACAAGGAATTTAGCAAACACCATACAATTTTCTCTCCACACGCACACTCTTCTTGATACTGCACGGCAATCTCAGAAAGCCGTCAACCAAGTCAACCTCGTTAACCTGTTGTGACCATATTCGGTGAAGCTTTTTCCTGATTTCTGATCTGTCAGACTAGTCAAGTTTTTCACTCTTGAGAGACGCTGATGAAAATTCTCCAGGGTTTGGATGCGGAATGTTGCGTGAACTAAGAAGCATATGACATGGCCATAACATCATCACAAAAAGGGGAGAAAATATGTCAGCCTGCTTCCTTTCTAATTCAGAAAATAAGGGGAAACAAGCAGAAGCAATTCAAAAGGTAGTGTCAGAAGCACGGCACAACGCAGGAAGAACAGTGAAAACCGTTCACTATATCCCGACTTTACTCCTCCCTGAAAGATTGAGTTGAGTCACTTTCCTTTTTGAGTGACGAGATGATTCCACCAATTTTTAGTGAAAACCAAAACAAGTAATACAAATGACGGTAAGGCATTTTTTGTACCCCTGACTGCTTTTTATGCAAAAGAAAGTGTTGAGCGCGGCAAAAAAGTGGAGGGGTTGATGAAAGGGAAAAAATTTCAACACTTTGTTCAAAAGAAATGTCAGGAATAACGATCAATAGTAATCAACGCAAGTCAACATAAATGGTAAAAATGACCATAAGCTTTTTGTGTAGACACGCCTAAGCTTAGAATTTACAATCTTAATGCCTAGTTATAGTTATGTTTCTGACAGGATTGGAAAATTTTGTTGCGGTTCTGTAAAATTCTGTTAAAACATGAAACGACGAAAGGGAATAAATGTAAAAAGTGCCATTTTTTATGAAGATGGACATATTGTCATTATAATAAATGAACTTGAGAGCAGAGAGGAGGAAAATTTTGGTTTATTTTGTCGTTCTACTAAAGTTGCGTGTTCCCTAAAACCAGAAAGTTTCATTGTTTTATGCATTATTTGTATCTTGATTATGGATGTGGCTGCGTTGATGAAAATGACGTGATGGGTTTCCCCGATGGGTTACTTTCTATCCCGTAGAGCTTGCACGCATTACGCATGCATATATACTAGCAGGATTTTACTATAGCTGGTTTTATTTAAAAGAAGGGGTGGTTGTTGAGTTGAAATGTGTGTGATTGTCGGGTTGTCTTTTACTTTTCCGGAGATTTAAGTGAAGTTGGTGATTTTGGTAGAAATTTGATGTGGTGATGATTGTTGTTATGCGTATGAATGATGGTGTTGATGATGATGCTATGATGAGTCATCTCACTCACTTCATTTGCATGTCATTAACGCCTTGAGCCATGCGTGACTAAACTGGAGCTTTACCTAAGAGAAAGTTCGGAATAACAAACTTTACGTACTAAGGTTTCGAACAGAATATGTGACAAAACTTTAATTTCATGGGGATTTACTGATTTTTTTACAATTACATGTTATATCGTCTAAAATTACTTAGCATTTTAATTATTTGAAGTTGACACGGCAGGCAAGAGCATAGTCAGGTATGCTATTATGGACGAGTATTTCAGGTCAACATTGAGTAGCTATACCACACCTGTCACAAATAGAACCCTGATTATATTCCAATTCGGAAATAAAGATAGTAATGTGATTGGTAACTGAAGAGCAAGTAAACATGACAAGGAGACTAACCAGGAGCGGCACAAACACAAAAGGT
>JAHZMZ010002852.1:0-19941 GCA_027743805.1 Lepidocyrtoides sp. E14 | reverse complement strand
AGAATGTCACGCTTTATTAACATTGCAGGATAGGGCACTTAACATAGCATGTCCCGCTAGCGCTTCGTGACCTTTTTTTGATGGCCCCTTAATAAGCATAATCATTCTGTATATAATAATGAAAATCATGGGGACTGACTGGGGACAACAACGAAGAGTGCAGACTGCAGATGAAAAGCATTTCATTCCTCGACGTTTTGACCTTCGACTTCAACCGGATGTCCTCTTCAGTCAAGAGGAGCGAATAACACAATGTAAATAAGTAAGTAAATCCAGGGCTGGCAGGCGTGAGGTCACCTTGAACCTTGCTTGCACATTTAACTTTTAGAATACTTGCTCATCATAAGAATGAAAATTTCGACTCAACATTGTACACACATAAAAGTCTCATCTTTAACGAACTTGTAGCCGCGATCAAGATTCGTCGCAATCATCAGCTTTCATTTTCTGAAATCCAAACCAAAGAATACGGAAATTCAACGTGCGTAATATCTGGTGAATGTCAAACCACATGTGCGTGTGTATAGTTCTTGGCTCCTGATCATGAAAATTTGACAAATACTATTGATTGATAAGTGATGTTAGTGTTGGTTTGTGATATTTAACCACCACAATTAACCAAGTCCTCTTTCAACTTTCAAAGTTCCAGTCTAAAAGAAAAAGGAGCAATTTCTCTTGTAAAAACAGAACTAAAAGCTGAAGCAAACCGTTCGAAAATGATAACGACGGATGTAAACATGGCCAATGTTGGCCGAAATATAAACAAGAAAATGGTTCGAGAAGTGATCACGTACAGGCAGAATCGTAAAGGAAAACCTCTGAAGGTAATTACATCGTACCATTCTCTAATCATGATCAGTGCCCTGCTGGCTGTGACAAATCAGTTGTCAATAACAGGGCAAATTTAATTTTTAATCTAACATTGACATTGGTGATTGGCATCCATAACCGTAACCTTTTTAATATCATTACAATGTTGAAGGTGTTTAAATGTTTTGTGGTTAAACGTCTTTGTTTTAGATTTCACGGGAAAAATATCTAAGGGCTGACATAAACTGTGGGTCTTATGGTTGTCAAATTTGTCCAATGAATGAAAGATCTCGATACAAGTTAGACGACAGCCCTGCCATTCATTCTGAAGCGTTCAAATTCAAACATTATCTTCTCCCAGATGTGGGCTTTATCTTGAGGCAGGTATGATCAAAATGTTCGATGAAACTGAAACTACACTTATATTGTATTTATTTTTATCCCTTAAATAGTATGGGGGCTCATAATGCAGTGTTTCTTGTTTCATGGTTTTATCATTTTCTTTTACCATTGCAGGTGGACGTTATTGAAGAGTTTGAAAATGTAATATTCTTGCAGAGCGTCATGGAGGAAGTGTTCCGGAAAAATGTGACCAAGTATAAGCGTATACGAGATGGGACCAAGTTAAAGAAGTGGATGTATTTTTTGAATGAACATCACTGGTAAAATTACGCACGATACGTAACGTTTCCATTTTCAAATTAATTGATCATCACAAACTTTTAGCAGTCATTATTGTTGTTTTATCAATATCAATCATTTCCTCCACTTATAGCGATACTTTTATTGATCGTGACCCAGAGGAGACTAAAGATGAAAGAAATGTGCGCGCATTCATACATGCACACAAATATTTTACAAAACATTTTTCTTCTCGTGGGATTAAGGTAGTTATTTTGAGCGACGATCCAGATTTTAAGAAAAAATTGAACTCTGCCGAAATGTCAATAGTGGATGGAAGTGAGTATGTGATGGCTATGACAGAAGAATTTAAAGGACTGGAGGACAAACTATGTCGTATTCCATATAATGAGGACGAAGGTGCTTGTTTTATTTTTGTTTAAATGTATTTTATATTATAAAAAAATATTGCTTTAAATTAATTAAAACTTTTTAATTATCCGCCTTAAGCAATCCACAAATACCTAAATGATTTCGTGTATCCTCCACATTTGGATCCCGAAGAAGTGCAAAATGGAATTAAACTGGGAAAATATGTTCAAGGGTCTTACAGAACCATCAACTTTTACGAAGGGAATGTTCGTATTTTGGGAGATGATGAGCCAGTGGCGAAAAAACGGAAACCGGATGAAATAAATTTCAACGAAATACTGCTGCAAGGACTGGATAATATAAATAGATCATCAGATGCAGATATTGTTGCAGTTGAAATATTACCCGAAGAAGAATGGTCGGTGCCTTCCGGCATCGTTATTGTAGAGCCTCCGGAGAAAGAACCTGCACTTACAGACGAAAAGGTTGTAATTGATAACGACACGGCTGACCCAGATGAAAGAGATATGGAATATCGCTTGGAAGAAGAAGAAATTTTGGATGCAGTGAATAAAAGCAAGAGCTCAGTTGCCAAAAAGCAAAGAACTGGAAAAGTGGTTGGTATTATCAGAAGAAAGTGGAAACCAATCTGTGGAGTAATACAGAAAAGTTTGAAACAGGGAGCCAACTTCCATATGTTCTTACCCGATAATAAAAAACTTCCTCGCGTCAGGATTGAAACTAGAAATGTAGACCGCTTTGAGGGCAAGAAAATTGTTGTTCAAATAGACCAGTGGCCGATTACTTCCCGTTTTCCAATTGTAATTAATTAATTCCAACTAATTTAACAATTAATTATAATGACCAAGGTCGTTAGCACTATTTTTGTTAATAACCACGTGTGTATCTCTTACTATTATTTCCTAGGGTCATTACATCAAGATTCTAGGAGATGCCGGAACAATTGAAACGGAAACGCAAGCGATTTTACACGAACATGGAATACCTCATGAACCATTTTCTAAAGCTGTGGAAGCTTGTTTGCCCAGTTTGCCTTATACCATTGATCCTGCGGAGTATCCCAAAAGAAAAGCATTTGGCATTGTACTATGTAGGAATCCATGTCTGAAACTTTTTGCAAGCCATATTAATGTGCTATTTTTCGTGTTATCTAAACAGCTGTACTTAGTTCCAACATTTGTTCACTTCATTGTGAAACTGACAAACTGGTGTTTTCCGTCGTTTGGAAAATGAATAAAAATGCAGAGATTTTGGAAACAAAATTTCACAAAGGCGTCATGAATTCTAAAGCTTCTATGACTTATGCTGAAGCACAAGCTCGTCTTAACTCTGCGTCTGCAACTGATGACATTTCACTCTCTCTAAAAAATTTGAGCTATCTTGCACAAGTTTTAAGGAAGCAACGTTTTGACAATGGGTCAGTAGCACGAGGTTTTCACATCATAGCAATGAAATCCTGTTGTGTCGTTAAAATTCTGTGTTTTTCGTTTCATTTCGTCGCTACTTTTACAGGGCTCTAATGCTGTCAGGAGGTGAAGTAAATGACGATGGAGGAGCTGACGATGTATCAGAGGAAGAATCCCACGCTATGGTAGAAGAGTTCATGTTGCTTGCAAATTGTTCTGTTGCAGAGTTTGTATTAAAAACATTCAAAGAATACGCCCTTCTCCGACGGCATCCTACGCCTCCTCCTGCAAATTTTGAACCACTTTTACTTGCAGCAAAAGCTCATAATTTGTTGATTGAAGTAGACAAAGGATCAAAAGCGTTGAATGAGTCTTTATTGAGGCAACCACCCGAGTTGACAAGTATTCTCCGTATCTTAACCACTCGATGTATGACTCAGGCCTTGTACTGCTGCTCTGGAGTCACTGCTCCAGATGAGTATCATCACTTTGGTCTTGCCGCTAATATATACACACACTTTACGTCTCCCATTAGAAGGTATTGTATAAGTTGACTTTGGTATGTGAATAATTATAAAAGGCTGGACGCTTTAAATAACTTTAAATTTGCATGTTTATTTTATCAGGTACGCTGATTTAGTTGTCCATCGACTACTTGCCATAGCCTTAGAGGTGGAGGCTCCCAATCAAAGAATATTAAATTCTCAGCGAATCCATTCCATTTGTGAAAACATCAACATACGACACCGGATGGCACAGTATGCTGGCAGGGCGTCACACAATATTCATAAATGCGTAAGTTTTCATCATATCTGGGTGCAATTTCATCATTGTTACAAAAAATGTATGTGACTTGTTTTATTTTTTTATTATTTTTTCCAAAAAACGTAGAAATTGTTGAAAGGAAAGAAGGAAGAGCATTCTGGCTACATAATGTTTGTACGAAGAAACGCTCTGCAAGTGTTTGTACCCAAGTATGCTATGGAAGGATTCATATTTTTTCCCAAGGATGCAAACTATGAATACATTGAAAAGGTAGACTATGTGTCAACTATCAAAATACTATATAGCATCCCTGGGCAATGTGTAACAAATTGTTGAACCACACTTTTTACTTTTTTACTCGGACCAGGACGGTGAAGTCAAATTTGGATCGGTGACTTTCAGACCCCTCGACAGCTTGACTATTGGCCTTTCGTTAGAAGAAAAAAAGGACAAAGTGGTATTCCGGCTACTGAAGCCCCACGTTCCAGGGTTAAGTGATCAGGTAGAGTGACAAGGCAAAAGCGTTTTATATTTTGATAAATTCAAAATGTGTTTATTCCTACTTTGAAAATTACATTTACAAACTACATGCATAAAACTGTAAAACGCTTTCCAACGTTTTCCGTTGAAAACTTGTGTAACAAATATATTACTTATTATTATTATTATTTATAATAAAATAATTACTGTTGGTAAATGAATGTCGTATAACTTGACGTTGACTTAAATATTTATTAAATATTTATTTTCTCATAAAGTAAGGTTCGATTAATTACGCTGCGCAATTAACCCTAACTATCATAATAAAAATTGTCTACCAACTAAGAGAGCTTATTTTTCTTTAGGGAGAGGTACTTGCTTAACAGGTATGGAATCACTACTTATGTCAATGGCATTGTTACTCAACGTTGGCACAGAAGTAGACTTAGCTGTGGTTGTGGAACTACCCAAGACAATTCTAAAACTTTGGTTTTCCGGTACGCTTCGTGTGGTTTGCTGTCGTTGACTTAGCAGAGTCGCCTGTCTTTGGAGCGCTTCAGACCTTGCATTGAGATACCGGATTCTGTTTTGCCGCCACTGTCTGCGTCTCTCGTTCCGTAATCTCATTCTGTCCATTCGTAGTTTTCTAGCTTGTTGGAACCAACGCCTTGTTGAGTTGTAAATGTTGCTTGGAACTAAAATGAACCTCTTCTGACGACTATGGGTATCCCAGGGATCAGTCCCTCTATCAACCTCTGACTCTATCTCGTCCGAAAGCTCGTTCTTAACGGGCTCATCAAAGGTCAAAAGTGGTTCTCTGTAGTCATAATCCAAATGTTTACCAAATATGGAATAGTAATAGTCCGCCATATGCATGTCTGGTGGTGCTGAAACTAAATTTAGGACAAAACGAATCTTTCTTTCAAACGTTTTCAATATCGATTACGACTCGATGTTGTGAAAATGCACACGAATTTTGATACCTTCTGAAGATTCCTTTGATTCATGCTCTGCATTTTGTAGGGTTGCTGAGGTTGGGTCTGTGGGTTTGCAAAATGCCCCAGAGCTGTAGAGTAGCGTAAAAAGTAAACTCCAATTTTTCATTGTCCCGATTTATATAATTTACTCGGTAAGTACGTTAATTAGTACTCGGTACTATTTTTATTATCCAGTAGTAGGTAACCAAAAAGGCAATTCTAATGGTTCAAATATAACTAACTGGGGCAATAATTAGAAAAGAAATTGAAATTTTTTGCTGGCAAATAGTGCTAGCTCATACTTTGCGAAATGGTGGTATGCAACTAAACCTACTCAGCGTCAGTGTCCAACCTTCACTGTGAGAAAGGTAAGTCTGAGTTGTTTGTTTCTTTCTTCTTGTGTTTTGTTGTTTTTTGCTACCTGTATCAGCACCCCTCATCAAATGACAAGGAATGCAGCGAGTCATTATTATAGCCTGTAAGAAAACTAGTTTTTGCTACAATCAAGGAACTACTTTATACTTACTTTACTACTGCTACAAGACTACTGAATCGGTTCACTTTTTGATTTGATATATTTTTTTTCTTGGTATTTTGTGCCAGTATCATCATTATTATTTATCGTTAGAAGGATTGATTACATTATAAGTATTTACCATTACGGCGTGCTTAATGCATAATAGGACATTTTTTGCACAAAAATTGTTACTTGAACAGATACGTAATAAATCCATTTAATTATTGTAGTTTCCAATTCAATTCATTGTAAAATCATATAAAAAGATGCGAAACTTGCATTTCATCACGTCTCACTCTGTTCATCTGGGCAAGAGATAATTGACAAAACATTATCTTACAGTTCCATTAAATCACCACAGCTTGTATGGGTTCACTCTTTACTGTCTGGCGTATGCACATACCATAGCGTGGCTATAAAGTGGTCATTTATACGGAACAAGCATCATTTGATAATTATCTTGTCTGTTTTGGTTCTTCTCGGTATGTAAGCACTTTTTCAGCAGAATGTTTCAAAACCAAGAGACTTGATTCAAGACCTTCCTCACACAATTATGACACCAGCATCAGCGGTCGCATTCATGCCGCACTAATGTAAGAGTCAAAACATTTTTCTCTAATAATGGGTACTTAAATAAGCAGTTTAAAACGGTTCAGCTTTAGCATCACAAAACGGTAATGACAATTACACCTATGCTACGATATAATTAAAAGAGCGAACTGAGAAGTAGACACGCGCGCGTGTGTGCAAAAAAGTGAATTTACCTCATTCATTTTATGAAGAGATGCCAGTATTGCCAACCTAGATCCAAATCAGAGACACTCACATTAATCATAAACTTTTTCTGCTCTGACTCCTTGCAAGTTCAGAGAACGGGTTATGTTTTCTTTGCATACAAAGTGGTAGCAAAGTACATATTTGCTGTAAAAACAAAGCTCTTGTTTCTCACGTAGGAAAACAATTAAATTTAAGTTTTTGTAAAAACACTTTAGTTTATTGAAAGATAGACAGTTTTTTTGTGTGGCGGGTGACGACTGACAACAAAGTCATAAAAAAGCCTTTGGCTATGAGAAATATGATGGAACCATATTTAACGATTGGAAGTAAAAAATATGTAACCATAAATGAAATTTTTTCATCTTTAGATGATCATGCAGTGTGGGCACTCGTACAAAAACTTAAATGTAATGCATTTACTTGTGTGTCTACTGTTGTAGACACAAGTCATTTCAAAGTCTTATAAAGACAGATATGTGTTGTAACTTACAACTTGCAAGCTGTAAGCAAAACAACTCGGTTTTCCCATTTTTATTCGAGTGTTATAATCTCAAATAAACGAGAAAAGCCGAAGAAACAAAGTTTAAAACTTACTTTTTTCTCTCCGTCGGTCATACATATTTCATTCTCAGTTGTACATTTGCACGACTGTCATTCGTACAGTGAACTTGTTTCGGAAGTAAAATAGCAACAAGTGTTGATGAATCATGAACTTGAGTGTGATTATGTTAGTTAGTTGCTTCCTGTATCATGCCATGCCTTTCCACTCTGGTCCTGTCAGACCTTCCTTCTAACCATTTCCCATTATCATTCATTAAATTTCTATATCAAGGAAAGTCGATAATCTCAAAGTGCCCCATTTAGCTGGATACCTCGAAGAAAGAAAAAAGTGCCTTAAAGGCTGTCTGTCTACGCATGATGGCTCTTGTTTTTTTTGACAATCATGTGCTGATGTCAATTGAACTGACCGCTGATCTAGTAAAAACATTATTTTTTAAAATTTGTTCCCTTGTTATATTGTTCTGAGAGCTTTCAATACTGTTCCGTAAATCGTTGTTGCAAAGTGTTTAACAGTTGCAGAGAAGGATTGGCCGTTTTCATGTCACGAATTCTTTAATTACTGGATTTGACTGTGATGTCGTAGCATATCACTCATGATAGAAAACTTGAGACTTTTGCATGGATGACACAGCGTCAGCTGCATCATTTTCATTTTTCATTTTTACATAATGCCCTCGAGTAAGGTGTATACGTGTAGTGTCCAATTTTCTGATTTTTTATTCCATAAGTGAATTTAATGAATTCTTCCATATCATTCTAATTAAAAAATTTATTTTTAGCTGTAGTTGAATATAACAGTGTGATTCTTTAATTACTTATTGTAATATGAGTTAAACTTAGCTTAGAGAAGTTAGCTGCTAGGCTGGCAATGGTAATGACGTCAATCATTATTAACTCGTACTGATGAAAAAATGAATTTCGCTGTGTACATGCTAAAATTCAAAGCGTTTTGCAGGGATTTATTGTTGTGCAAAACTTGTACCTAAGAATTTATTGTTGGCCACATCCAGCAGTATTTTTATTCATTTTCAAAGTTTATTTGTGCATAAATGGTACAGATTAAACAGTGTAGTCATTGTACCTAGTCAGCGCTTAGCATAACAGTTGGATGCATACCTTGCCTAATCAGTTATAAAACCTATTATTATTCTTCACCATTTTTAGTCGAGATTGGAACAAGTACGATGGGAATATCAACTGCTATATGGTGCCGTTTACAAAACTTCTCTAATTGTGCTTCCAGCTCCAAAGCCCTATGTTCCCACACAGCTTTATACTTCATCTGTGTTTCCTCCTGCCTTTGAGATTTCTTTACAATTTTGTTCAAAACAACAGGTGGGGGTACATTCGGTGATACATTAGTTGCTCCCGTAATTATATCAACATTTTGCCAGTGTTGAGCTGCTCGCATAATAACGTCCTTGTCGATGTTTGGCGATCTCACGGCCGGTTCTAGCTTAAATTTTACATTAATGTACAAGCCAACTTGTTGAAAAATTTCATTTGCTTTCCGCAGCATATCTGCAATATAGTGAACATGCTCTTGGGCTCTTTTACAGGCATTAATAATGCCTGCAAAACTATTCAAGTGATCTTTAACATCATTTTCACTCATAATGACATTGTCCGCCTTCCCCCACATTCCTAATAAATTTCGTACATTCTTTTTTCCTAGTGTAACATTTCCTGTGGATTTCAATAAACATTTCGCCGATCGGATGTCATTCCTACCACTCTCCATATTAGACTGAACATGACTCAAAATATTTTCCAAGTATTTTACAATCGACATTAAAACCTCTAGTTTTGAAGTCAATGGGATATTTACTACAGCGTGGGATTCTAGTGTCTTGTTATTCTTTATCAAAGCACCTACATCGGGCAGCCCAGAAACTACTGTCCAAACATGACCTGAGGAAGTAGCAAAGTAAAAAAAATAGATAAATAAATTGGCAAAACTTTTCTTCATATTATGCGCAGCAACAATTTACCACATCATCACTTTCCATTAATACACACCGCAGACAAACCAGGAAGCGCATGAAGCATAATAGCATAATATTGGTATTATCTATAATTTTCAGTAAGTAACAATATATATATATGCCACTTATTCAGTAATTCACCGCAACAACACGGCATCAAGAACTGAACGTAGAAATTTCATACACATTAGATATTTCATATTCAGGTCTGAATCAGAACATACCATTACTAGCAGCAGCCAATTTTTCAAGAAATTCCATCGGTATGATATTGTAAGTTGGTTGCAAAGGTGTAATAAGAATTTCCTTTGCCGGGGGGTATTCCCCGTAAAAAGTAAACTTGCTTCGAAAGTGGGCATCTAATGACTGTACATTCTTTTGTAGCATCTTCAAATCAGCACTGATTGCACCAAGAATTCCGTTCCCACTACTCAGCATTCGACTAATTTTCTCCTGCACTGCACTAATTCGTTTAAGTAAATGGTCTCTGTTGTGTGGCATGACTTCCTTGAAAAAATGAATTTCCGCTGTGACAGCGATAAATGAAGTCAGTACACCAATAAAATTTGGCACTACTTGACTTTCCTCCCGGGTGGGAGCATGAATGGAACAATTAGGTAGCTTTAAAATGCCAATGCTCTGATATCAACTCAGATAAGATAAGATGTTGAATGGTGGAAGCTGCAGTGAGAAAATTGCTGTTATCATAGTCAATGCTCTCTTTTCTCATGGCCCTTCTCAAAGTTGAAGTAACGATATTATTACTGTCAGTCGATGTATTGTCATCAATTTCATCTTTATCAGCTAGGGGTTTTATCATGTTTATCATAGAAGTTGATGATTTCATTAGTACTGCTTCCTTTATGCAGAGAAAATCCTTGGTTTCCGGCTCTTCCGAAACTATATCGTCTTTTACTTCCTCTTCTTGTTCAGTCAGTTTCTCCTGATCCTCCAAGAGCCACATTTGTTCGACTAAGGCTGTTTTCAACTTGATGTTTAACGATAATTTGCTTCGGCTCATCATGTTATTGGGTTTGTTTGATACTTTAGTCGACAAGCTGTTACTGTTCATACCATTTACCCACATGCAAGCATTTTGCGAACTTTGAGTCAAAAGATATTCGATCTCTCCTCTGGTGCTTTTTATTGCTTTTAGACTCACCACTGCAGTGGCTATTTGGTGACGATAAAGCTTGAGCAGTACTACAATTCCTGAGCCTGGCATTCTCTTCTTTTTTATGTCTTGGCCAAGACCTTTCCACGTTTTTTCAAGAAGCTTTTTCGCGCAAGCTAAATCTGTCTTTGCCTCTTTAATGAACTCTGTTGCCTTCAAAATATCCTGAGTTAGCTCATCGAGGAGAATATGCACTATGCGTAATTGACTGCTAATATGAAGATGGGAGAACTGAAGCCAAGGTGAATCACTGCTTCTGCAACATTTACAAAGCACGTCTTCTCCATTTGACATTTCCCACCGAATTTCAACATGTGTACCCTGATTCGATGCTTCATTCATTGATAAGCTACTTTTGGAGCCTTTGCACTCTCCACCATTCAGATTAGCTGAGTTGTTTTGTTCCTGCTTGTCTCTACGCACTGATGGCATAGATCGTACTTCTTTGAAATCATGGCTCTTGAAGTAATCATTTTGAAGAGGTAAAACAGGGATATAACGAGGTAGTTTTTTGTGTTCAATACTAGCCATCGATAAACTCAATTTATTAACAAGGACACTTTCCGTAGTATCTAGTTCCCTTTTAAGCTTCTTTACAACATTCTCAGCCATGACAAATTTTTCTTTCAACAACTTTGTACCGATACTGGAAATTCGATGCTGGTCCCTGGGCAGCAGTTTACTAGTGATGAAGCAGAGAAGAGAGCAGAGTCCTTCTGTATAGCTAACAGAAGATACTTTTGATGCCGAAGGACTTCCATGTACAGATATTTGACAAAGAGGAGAACTAAAAAGTGTTTCCTTTGTCTCATTGATTTTGGTGTTGGTTATTTCATGAAACTTTTCAAGAGCAGTAGCCAACATTTCAAAGCACATGGTTCTCCAGCTTTCTACACCTGTGGTAAACAGGATTGGATCTGGGAAAAAGGTTTCACCAGTCGTGGTATGCATCATGGCTTTTTCGAAATCAATTGGCCTGTATGAAAATGATAGAAACGAAAATTAAAATAAGGAGAAAAAAAAACTTTTAAAACCCACTTTATTTTCACCTTAATTGCCCAACTGAAGCTTCAGCTATATTGTTAACTTTCAAATTTTCTTTTTTGGAAAACGAATTCTGGTTTGAGGGAATCAGTGTAGTCGTCAGTGTGGCATCTTTTTCTACTAATTTGATCCAAGTAATTATTGAGTTGACCAGTTCTTCAGTTTGTATCTCATATATATCCGGCATCGCATCCACAGAGCTTTTCAAAAGTTGCTTAGTCTCGTCCAAGTATTTTTCATGGATATGGTCCACTTGAATATCTTTCTTGAACTTTTTGCCTTTAACTGAAGGAGTATTTTCATCATCCTCATGCATTCCTCTTTCCTCCAAGTGCAACTGAACCATTTGAAACATTTTATTAAATTGTGAGATTGCATTGTCAAGTAATTCCATGTATGCCACTGTCTCCTTCAAGTCTTTTCTAGCATTTTCCAATGTGATGGCTAGCACCAGATCTTCCAAATGACTTATATATTTCAGACAAGTGAACTGTTTGTCCGTACAAATAGCATATTTCAGGTGTTTTATGCTGATATATTTGTCTTGAATGGTTTGTGCACAGTTGAGACTAACAATTGCACTGGCTACTATTTGGTCAAGATACGACAAAAAACTCGTCACAATTTCCACCTGTACCCTACCTGAACATTTGTTCAAGCTGATAAGCTTTTCTGAAGATTCATTTTCTGCATTTGTTCTTATCACACTCATGTCAAAATCCTGAAAATGAAGTTGGAATCTGGTAACGGGTTGCATGGTTAACTTCTGAGGAGGTGCAGGATCATCGCTTTCATCGACACTTTCTTCATCCTCTTCAGATTTTTCTGCCCATTTTGACACCTGGATTGCATTGTGAGGAAAAGTATAGTAACAACGGGACAAAGGGAACATCGTGTTCGAGACTAAATATATTTATAGGGTATGCATCTTACAACTTCAATAGGTGGATTGAAATCAAATTTTCTCCGAATCCAAGTAACAAACCCATGATTCATCTCAATAAACTCGTGAAATTTGTAAAGCTCCTCTTTGTACTCATTTACTAACTCGGCTAATTGTCGAAATGATTCCTCCAGTTTTACAATCCAGCTCATTGTCATTGCATTCTTCTCTCGGAAGTGAGTTTGTAAATGTTTTTGGAGTGAGTGAAAGTCCCAAACTTGCAAAGTTTTGCAAATTACCTGAATCCATACAGACGTAGGAGTAATCCCTTTTATTTTTCCGTTGTAGCAGGACTGTGTGTAAATCAACTTTTGAGTTGCATAAACAATTTGTGTCAGCATTTTGTTTTTAAAAGATGATAGCTCCATTGCTGCAATATGGAATTTTTGAATTGGGTCACTACATAGACACAGAATCTCTGGAGTTATTGATCTAGAAACGGTAAGTTCCTTCGTTAGCGAAGTGTACTCCTGCGCAACGTCTGCAAACCTTTGACAATGTTTGCATATCTTTAATGAAAAATTGGAACCTGCTAAGCTGTTTTTTTTGAAAATTAATATTTTTCTCGATATTTGTGAAATAAAATCATACATACGTACAGATAATTAGTCGGATGGGGATCAATTTGGTGGTGCTGCTGCTTAGAAATCAGTTTTCTGAACATTTCAATTAATTCTTGAGTCGACGGTACAAAAAACAAGTCCGAGGGGCACTTATAGAGTCTATATAATTTGAAGAAAGGAAAATGTGACACTAGCATCAACATTTTTTTTTCATGTAAGATTTGAGAGATGTTTGCATTGGAAAATATATCACAATAATAAAATGTCTTTACATTTCAGCAGGGGCATCACTGTTGGTCACTTTAGGTTCGGGTTTGCCCCAAATTCCATTTGATGATTTTAGTGTAAGTCTACTTTTCATGTTTTTGGCGTCCCTTACATTAGGATAGCGATTTAGTCTATAATCCCAGACGCAGTAAAAATTATTGCAGATCCAAAACAATTTGCGTGCATAAATACTTAAATGGATAGAAAACGCCTTTACGGATCAAACCATTTTTTACATTATATTTGTGTCGGCCTTGGTATTCTCTATGAACAGCTCAAATCGGCAAATGAGATTAGCAGGAAACCTATGTTTCAACATCCTTTTATGGTTAACAAAGTCTTTAACAGCCATGTACTGTCGATATGCTGAAGAGGCAAACTCGGTAAGCAAGGGCTTTATCAGCTCAAACGCAGCCTTTGTAGTTTTCAAAAAATAAAGCATAATAACTTCCTCCTTAGGAAAAAAATTGACTTCGGACCGAGGTCTATTCAGAAATTCTTGACACTTTTGAATGGAAAACATGATTGAATCTCTGGTTTCATTTTTATGAAAGGAAGGAAATTGATGCACCTCTAACAGCTCATTGACCATATCCGTACTTTTCCGGACTTTGATACAAATATCGGTCATCTCTTTCATGAATATTCGCAACAAAAGATGCACATCTCTGTCTTGATCTACCTTCTGAAATTTTAACCATGGACTTTCACATTGTCCTGTACGTAGCGTTACACCATCAATGCTGCAACGTACTTGGAGGCTATTTTCTGGAATTTTCTTTTCAGGGCTTCCAGTGTCCTTTAGATTGTCGATATCTTTTTCTGCAAGAGATAATGATGAATCTGGGCTTTCCGTTTGATGAGTGAAAAAATGGTACCCTGACACTCTCATTTCATATTCCAGTGAACTTTGTAAATTGTTCGAAAATCGACTAAAAGCCTTATTTGTCAAAATCTCAAACTCTTGCCAAACTTTGTCAAATGTTTTTGCAACGTTTTCTGTGTCCAATAGCATTTGTTTGAAATGTTGCTCTGCACCTGTCAGCAGTTGAACCAATAATGCCTTGAGTGATTTTTTGCGTGTCTTTTCATTTTGGACTGCCAAGGATGCAGAAACAATTGCCTCTTTTAAAATCCACACCCACGCTTGTGTAACATGAATACGACCAAAACCTGGATCGTTTTTTATTTCCACATATTTTTCCAATAGTGGTTTTGCGTCTTCTAGGTACTGTAAAATTTCCTTACTGCAGCATTTGACAAGCATTACTTCCTCCATGAAAAGTCTATAGTTTTCGTTACGGGTTAATCGAAACTTGTCAGGTTCTTTAGTCGCTTTGTTGGAATTTTTCTCCTCTCCAAGCAATTCATTGACATCGTAAACGGATTTTTCATTTTCGCGTTTTAACGAGAGCGGTTCATTATGATTAGAAAGACGTTGGAATAAAACTTCCATAGATAAATTTTCATGTTTATCAGGAACAATCAATCCACCAATGTCAGGATTCTCACTATCAAGCTCTTCACTTTCTTCCACCAAGTACTTCTTTAGGTCTGTTGCTGATGATGTGTCTTTCTGACTTGGAAGGAATGATGCGAGCATTTTCTCCAATAAAGTAGCATCTTTCCTTTCACTGCAGAGACTCATAATTTTTGCTGCAGGTAATTCAACTTTACTACTTACAAACTTACAATTACAAGATCTTATATTGCGTTTATTCCTACACTTTACTCAAGGGTAAAAGTGAACGATACGACAAAAACATGAATTGCAGATGGGCAGTTATATATAATCATAGAGGTTATAATAGCAGTTGTTGTGTACTTATGAATGATGATGAAGTGCCAATTTCCTTGAAGAAAATCAAATGTAACCATGTAAAGCGTAGGGCGTATCTTTTAATGACAGGTTGCAGTTGTACAAGAGGAAAAGTCAGGTAGAAGGGGTCAACGTCCAATCATTTCTCTTTGAATTTTTCCAGTTGCAAACACTTCAATTTATTGTTTGGTTATGAGCCCTTTCCGTATGAATTTGGTTGACAAATAATCTTGAGAAAAATTACAATAGCCAAGCTAAATTTTAGTGAATTACGAAGCTTATAAGCTTTTCCCAATCGAGTGTACGTCAGTTAATTCCCATTTTCATCTGTAAGTCACAGCATTGTTGCTGGAGTTTGAAACGTTGGAAGTTCTGCGAAATTGTATCCTACTGTGTCTACTATCAAACGGAACAGCAGTCATGTCGGTCTTTTCCGGATCAAAGCTTTCTGTATAACAGCAACTTGTTCGCATAATGGGGACGAGCAGAACTGTATCACAGGCGAATTTAAAACTTGAGAACAAATTGATTTACATTCTATTTTTATGAACTAGGCACCTACTGCAGTTATATATGAAAATGTGATTATAATGATGCACAGATTTACCTCTTGCACTAGGATACTTGTGATAAAGAAAGAGAAGATGTTCTCTTTTGAGAGCAAATATGATAAAAATTAGCACAGCTTGTAATAAATTGTATGCATCAAACATTATCCAGAACCACCAAAACTGGGGTGATGTGTACGATATCAATTCGAGAACCCATGATATCCCAGTGACAATGAACAGTTTCCCAAATAGTATCAATCTATGGAACAAAAATTATAGTATTTTCGGTGTCTGATAAAAGCCATACAAAGCATGCAAAGATTCTCTATTAATGACAAAACTGATTAGGGTTTACTAACGACTCGTTTTGATTAGATGTACTTGAAGTAGCATTTCTCGTTTGATTGCGGTACATGCAAAGTGAGAAAACGGTAGAGGAAAATGTCAGGATATTGCACGTAAGCAGGATTGCCATCGGAATGTAAAGGTAGTACCATTGGGAGTCAGGTTGAATATAGCACTGCCGTTGACCATAAAGAGGTAAAACAAACGGTGGCTCACATTCAGTTCCATCTCCAAATGAGCTGTAAAAGTAAAAAAAAGACAATTTTATAAGGCACATATATTAACGGGGTTATGGTTAGTTACATTCTTTGTAAATTTAGTTTGGTTTGGCATTACTCAAGGTATGTGAAGTCAACACCTATTGCAAATGCAACAATTAGAAAGGGGACGCCAACGGCAAATAGAGAGTAGAGAGCAAATCGTGTAACACTTTGTGATTTTCCACCACTTGGTTTAACGTTTCGGAACGTCAGCCAGAGATCAAGATTAATCACCGACAGCCAACATATTGTAGAGATGTAAAAGAAGTGCGTTAAAATACCTAATAATTTGGAAAGCAGACGTCTATCACAGTATAAGTCGAGCACTTTTTGATAGTGAGACCTTAAAAAACTAGAATGCCGTAAGATTAGCATACCAACAGTCTTACAACCGGATGTTCCACCAAACTCGTCTGTCATTGAAATGGAAAATATTTTCGAGGCTGCGAGAAACACGAACATGAAGAACATGGTTGTAACAAAGGCGAAAATGGTCCATCCATGAATGTTATGCTTCTCCCATATCAAAATGTACAAAAGCGAAGTGAACAGTAAGAATGAAGCCCCGATAAGCATGAGAGGAATGTAAAAGTACTGAGACAACCGATCCTGCACCTCTACACTTTCTTCGCTAAAGCCATAATCGTTCTGAATGGGTATCCAAAATTAACTTTGAGTATATGAGCTTTGCTTGAAATATTAGCTAGAGTATGATTACAAGCTTTGTGATACAAGCAAACTATATTATTCACCATTTCATACGATGAATTTGGGTTCACAATTGTTACAAATATTTGATCTTCAGTTAATTTGTACACATGTTCGTCACTACCTTTATATCCCGTCATGCCATCTAAATGAAAATCAATATCAATTTTAACTGCAAGAAAAAACAGTTTCTTTACGCATGAAGGCAAGCTAAATGGCAAACGACTTATGTTACCTATACAAAATTCTCCAGGATCAATTGGTTGCCATTTTCCGTCCACTTCTTGGCTCATTAAATGACCATCACGCATTAATCGAAATCTAAGAGAAATACTAACCTTTTTACAGATTCAACTATTGAGAAGGAAAGAAATAATCCGATATATTAAACTACCTGAAACCTTCCAGTTTGGTAAAACCGCCTTCTGGACTATGTACATGAATGTGTTTGTATGGAAAGAATACGGAATCTATAGTAGTGTCTGGAACTGGAAGTAAATGATACTTTACTTTATCCGTGTCAATTCTAGTACCACATCCTTCATGTGCAGTGTAAAACACAGGCTCCCATGCTTTTGTAGATGATACGCATGTAGAATTATGTCCAGGAGAAAAGTCGACAATCTGATGAGGAGGACAGCACTTGTGAACGCATGTGTGAGTTTTTCCACAAATTACTTGGCAAGTTTTAATCACAATAGATTCACGACTGAATCTAAAAATGTCAATTTAAAGAAGATTTGTAAAATCTTTGACGGCAAGAGCAGTACTTTGAAAATATTTCATATTTCAATTGATTTCTACTTCATACCTTTCTATACAATATTCCGAGCGAAGCAAGTATTCTTTGTCGGGTTCATGAACAACGATATCTCCACTTGAAAGGAAGAGAAAGGTCGGTTCATCAGCGGCTACCGATGATGTAAAGTGCAATACTTGTGACTCGGCGGAGCATTCTACATTTTTTATACTAGCTCTATTTAACGAAAGAAAATAAAATAAAATTTTTGCTGTCATTCTCAGAAAAACTGTTTAAAAATCTGAAAGCTAAAACAACCTGAAAGAATTTGAAATGCTATTCATCATGAACTCTGCAGGGATTTCGATAACTTTTGTTGGAACTGCTTCACAAAAGTTAATTTCATTTTTTTGACCTTGAGTTATTTGTGTAGTATATACCACTTCAGTCGATAAAATCATGAACAAAATTATTTGTATTAGCTGAACCGAAATCATGGTTTAGCTTCAAAATCGAAATTTTCATTGATTTTTTTATAGCTAACAAAAAATTTGCAACACAAAAGTAAATGCAGCACCGAATTTCTGTGATTATGCAGAGACGGTTGTATTAAAATTTAACAATTTAATTTAAAAAAGAAAAGTGCATTTGAAGTTGATTAATACATAGTTGGACTGAAAACTGAAAGGAGACAAGACAAGCATCGAAGCAGGAACTAACCTTATCATTTTTTCAATAAAAACCACACCGCACCCGACTCGCCACATTTCCAGGCTTTTTTCCTTTGCATTTCCGTTTATTTTCTTCCTTCCCTACCAAGCGCGTCAGCATCTTTTTTGGAAACAGGCAGTTGGTGTTGTTTTCAGCACAAGGTCAAATTATTATACAATCTACTAAATCTTTTAGAATGATTGGTATTTATTCGTAGTAAATTTATTTATTTCTGTTTTGACCACATACCATTTTAGTAACTTCAATAAAATGTATATTATTATACGTTTAGCCCCTCATTTTTCATAACAAACAGCAGACAACAGTTGTTAAATGATAAGGTTGCGTTTATTGTAAATTGTACACAGACATTTGCTTAAAGGTTCAACGATCGGACAAAACCATTATCACATTTCATACTTGTATCATGAACACTAACAACCCCCTTTTAAACCAATTAATAGATGCTGTAAATTTGCAACGGTAATTTTTGGCAGATTTTCATGTAATTTGCTTAGTTTTAGTAGAGTCTGCATTGACTTTTATAGTGTAAGCTGAAGCCATTTTTCATTTGTAGTCATTTGAACAGCTTAACATTAATTATCAGCCCATAAATAAATTGATGCGTACGAGTTTCCCCTTAATATTTTTTTTATTTGTATGCATTATTTATCTACAAGTATTTACACATGCCATGATGCTCCATCATATTTGAATATCGACTATCTGTGTGCACATTTATTGCCCTTTAATAAAGCTTTTATATTAAATGATTATACTGGAAGCATAACGCATATAACAAATTATATATTACGTTGCACAAAATGTACTTTGTGCTTTGTACTTTGAAATGTACTTAATGTGTACTTTGAAACAAAGCTGAGTGTTCATTGTTTATCGTAAGTCTTCCAGTGCCCCAATATCATTCTTGATGCCCACAACAACTCCATTGTGTGAATTTTATCTTGATAATATGGAATGGATGCATTTATGGAATGTCATCATAATGCATGATGGTATAACGTCACAAACGTGAGTTAGAAATGTATACAAAAAATTATTCCACTCTTGGTTTAAATGGACAGCATTGAATCATTGAAAATGAAATGATCATCTACAAACTGATAATTTTTGTTCAATTATCATGTTCACAGTACAGCAGGCATGGAAGAACATTATAGCAGCTACAACAAGTTTTGAATATCTCTTCCTACATTTTATATGCATCATACATGCACTAGCACTAACCGAGCAAACATATTTTTATTGTAAATAGGGAGGGATATGATGGGTATTACAATTGCATAAGTATACGTAGCTCAATGCTGCCTTGACTGGGAATTGTGAACAAGTTTTTTATCACCCGACTTGTCCATGAAAACCATTTCATTGTTCAGTTTTAGCTGGTCATCATGATCATTTCAATCTGTTGTGTAACAACTGCAATAATGTTTTAAAAGTTTCACCTTGACTCGCGCGATATTGCAGTCAACGTGTTTATTATTATTTTTCAAATATTTCTCGG
>JAHZMZ010002851.1:0-10905 GCA_027743805.1 Lepidocyrtoides sp. E14 | reverse complement strand
AGTTTATTTGCTTGAAGGAGAAAATAATTGGTCTTCCAAGTATTGGATTAGAACAAATTGAAAGGCTCGACCGCTGAGCTAGTAGACATAAAGTTTTTCAACTGACAGCTTTTTTCTGTTCTTGGGTGGAAGTTGAAACAATATAGCATCAGCAACAATGTAGTATCCAAACCGTTTAAAGTTGCATGCGTTATATATCAAAAATGATGACATTTGACATTTTAGATGACAAGTGGATATAAAATCATGAGTTGCCAATAATCGTTATATGCGTATTAAAAAGTCAAGGTTGAGTTGCAGTTGTGTCAAACAAATGGTATATAATAATATGCTCTTGGTATTGAGTTGCATGATATTATGAACCTAGCCTTGATACGCAGCCACGAGGCGCATTTTCGGATGAATGAATGTATTCATGTAAATGCATTAAATGTTATTTGTCTATTAAGGGTCTTTTATTCAAACAGTTAGTTGGCAGTATTTCATCGTAATATGTATGTAAATATTATTCTTGATATTTCACATATAATTTAATCTAGTACTTATGCGGAAACAACAGTAGCACTTAAACAATCCCATATAATTAATTTCACGAATTGTAAAGTTTCACAAGTTTGTCAACGCTAATTAGGCTCGTGAGAATGAGAATACAATAAAAAATTTAAGTAAGCATGCTCCATTTTACATTTCAGCAACGCGCATCAAACCGAAGAATGACTTTTCAGGCTTGAAAATTGAGAAAATGTTCTCACCAATGTTTTTCACAACAATCTTGTCGTTTTCATTTAGCTTGGTGAGACCTGCAGTGAAGCAAGAATTGAATTCTTGCTTGGAGGTACATTGAAGAAGTGGCTTTTCATTTACTTCAAGCTTGAACCCTTCCACGTTCTCATCATGATAGTGTATCTGAAATTAAGCAGAATTGAAAAACTGTGAGAAAATGTTACAATGGTTTTAACCTCCCTTTCTAATTAGTCTTCCAACCATTATTGCAACCGTTAATATTAGTTAATTGAAGTTTATAAATTTTACCTGAGCATAAACATAATAAATACCAGGTTTTAAGATGGTAAGGGTACCATCAGTCTTGTCGTATGCCAAAGCATTATCAGTATTCCATGATTCAGCTCTCCAGATCTGGAATACCCCATCGCTATTCCGAAGGCGCGGATTATCCTCGCTGGTAAAATTTGAGACATCTGCGACGAAATGAGCTGCAACTGGCTCTGGCTTCTTTATGTCTTCATCATAGTTCAATACACGAGCAGAAACCTGATGGAGAAAATTTAAATATGCTCACTGTATAGCAAAATCGATTAAGAAGTTAATGACCTAATGCTCTAATACTAACCAGTAACTTGCTTGATAAGCCATTCTTGCACTATTATCTTACCTGTCCTCTGCCGCGTCCAAGCCTTCTGACAGGGGGAAGAGATCTAGTACGGAGTTGAGGTTGTGGGGCTTGACGAACTTCGACAGGCTGTTGCTCAGAACTGAGGGGTGGAAGTCTATCCCTCATTTCTTTCAAGCCTGATGGGTAAAACCTTTGTCCACGGTTATTGGTGTAAAATGTTTCATCGTCATGATTCCGTACAGGCGGAGTCGATGTGGTTGCAATCGGGCGTCGCCTTTGCAATCGGCGCTGCTGACCATCTCGCCTTCGTTGTTGCTGTCTTCTTGAAGCTACAAGACCTTCTTCAGTGGAATAGTCTCTGTAATTTAATTCTGGTTCCCCATCAGCAGATCGTGTAACCCATGAATCCGCAAGACGTTGGGATGCAATTTGACGTTTATTTCGGATATGTTCATCACTTTCATCAAAAACTTCAATTGGAATCTCCTAATGACGTAGTTAAAGAAAAGCTGAATTAAAGTTGTCATAAAATTTGAGTTTACATTCATTTTGTGATAGTTTATGATCATATTGTCCAATAACCTTTCGGCAATTACCAAGAAAAATATCATTGTTGCTAATTTATATAATTCAACTCTATGATGGGTACATTTCCAATATACTAACAGTGTAGACAAAAGTTTACCGCTTCTGATAACCAAGAAGCGACAATACACAAAGTGTGACATGTGGAAAAACGCTACAAACTGCTTGCATAAAAGTAATCCTTTTAAGCTTAGGATTGACACTTGGTTAGTCGGTGCACGTGGGAGGCAGAATATAAATTTTTAGGACTAAAATGCATGCCATGTCTGCCTGTCCACTTCCAATCCATGAAAATTTGAGACGATGCAAGAAAATAAAGGATTACCTTTTCGGGATGACTGTTGTTCTCCAACTCGATAACTTTAATGGTAAGTTCAGAAACTTTGAACTCCATTTCTTGCAGCTTGGTTTCATACCGGTAAAACGCAAAACAAGCTCCAAAGACGAGACTGCAGAGCATAACAGCCTTGATGAATGCGTTAGTCGCGGATTCCCCCTTATACACCTTGCTGCCGGGTGGCAGTAATATTTCGTTTATTTCTGCCTTCATTTTATCACACTAATTTAATTACTGGTTCGGTACTAGAATAATGTATGGCAGCAATTAAACAGCAACCACTCAAGAAAAATATGGACGAGAACCTAAAGATGTTTGTTGGGTTCTCAAGTAATTGAGACCTACTAGATAAACATCTTGGCAAAATCGAAACTTTTATAGCCATCTTCAGATATGACATCTTTTCTGGGCAATGAATGAATTATAAATCTATTACACTAACTATATTGTAGATTTTACCGCATTTGTAAATTATCGATAGCTAAGTTATAATAGTTTACAACGTTGTCAGTTGAGCTATTTTGCGCTTAAACTAAACGTGCATGGCAGTGAGATGCGAAACTGATGGCCTGTTTCAAGTGAAATGTAGGTAATTGTCACTTTGCGCATAGCATATATTTTCCCCAACCTGGTTTTCATGTATTTTGCTTACTTCATTTTTATCGTTCTGTTTCTCGGTTGTACAGATCAAAGTTAACACTACATGCAATTTTACTTACTTTATTATGTCTAAAACCTACATAGTAGTCTAAAAACTTTAAAATAACTCATCATAATCAAGACAAAGGTTAACATTTTTCCTGATAACCTTAACTTGGTGGAACTTGAACTTGAACGCTCCTCTAAGGAAAATCATCATTAAAATTGCAATAAAGTGAAGGAAATCAAAGTCGGTGACAAGATAGTGTCATAGTCATGATGATATAATATTGAGTTTACATAATTTTACTGGAAACGACCAACTTCATGGTAGATTAGGCATTTTTTATTGTACGTTCATCTTATGTCTTATAAGGCATTCATTTGAATCGCGAACCTTTGGTCAAAGCCGTACTTGCGAAATGTTTTGTAGGAAACCCATTTTCCCTATATTTTAGGATCGCATGATAATGCTCAATTCGATCATTGTTGGATGTGGTGCTCACAATAAGCAATTAAAATTATTGGTTTCAGTGTCGCTTTGTGACAGACACGACACTGTAAATAGTGCATCTGTAAAATGTTCCATAAATATGCCACAACATGACGTGTGGAATTGCCATTAGTTGTTTTTTAGCACGAGTTTTACCAATGTCAAGGTCGCAATCAATCAATCTTCTTAAATGTTGATTTGCAAAGCCTCTAGTTGTATCGATTGCAGCACAGTGTCTTTAAGCAACTTTTCCAGTTAGCTTACTTACAACTTTCGCAATTCTACTTTTTTGTTGTTGTATCATTTCAAGTAAGCTTAATGAAAGATTCAAGATTATCATATTAAAATTACAAATGTACACCTTTATGACTACATCATTTAGAGCGATGTCAATTAATCAGTTTCGTTTGTTGAAAAGGAATATTATATGTAACAAACAAACTGACGCATGTAATGTACCCCATTTTAAATTTTCTCACTCATTAAATGATATATATTGCAGTTGTTTTAGTATCAATTAACATTCTACCTTTAAAAAAGAAAAATTTGAAACTGGAGCAAGGAACAGTACGCTTTTGACACACAGCATGGGATTGAAAACATAGCTTACTTTCATTTCTTCAAGAATTTATAACACATTGCATAATGCCAATGTATACCTATTTGTTTAAAAGTTAACACAGTATGAGTCTGAGCTTTATTTTACAAAAAAATGTTTAATTAAAAAGAAGCAATGCGAACTGCAATTTTACGTCCCCTCATAAAAAATTCAATGCAGTCGGTAATAATGCAATTACTCATTAAAAAATACTAAAATTTACCTACATGTATCTCGCTGAAGATATCTTTTTAAAAGATAACAAATAAATATTAATGCTAAAATATAATGTAAAAATTGCAATAATTATGTGTACCTTTCAATTAAACATAGCCATTGCCTCCCACCCTTACGTTTCGTACATCACATAATGCAGGTGAGCATGCCAAATAGTGTAGCTTACTTACAATTATTGCAATACCTATAATATTATTATAACTTTGCTTACTTGCAGTGTCTTTGTTTTCTTTTGATTAGGCGCACACACTGTGGCCATTCAGAATATATCGGTCAACTACCTTCAAAATTAAATGCATTTTTCGTTTCTTCGTTTGTAGACCCTATATAGTAAGTTTAGTAGTAAGGAATAAATTTGATAATGATTGATAGCCATTTTGCATATTGTTATGTCCTGAAATAGTGTCAGTGACGCTAGTGACGCATATACATTCGTGGTAGTAAACAAAATTCTCAACTTCATCTCTCTTGCATTCATAATGTAGTTTACGCTTTACACTGCCTTATTTAGGGAATCAGTAGCATCATCATCAGCGTCATCACCATCACATACAAAAACAACATTTAGCAGGTGGTCAAGCAAGGTCTGTATATCAGTTTCCTTTACGAAAGTAAAAAGTGAAAAGACAAATCTACAGGTTAACATGTATTTTTGTAGCGTGTAAGGGTACCCTTTATATTTGTTTCTTGAATAAACTCATTGCTGCTGTTGGCAATCCTTTGAAATTGAAACGCATTGTTGATATATATCATTGTAAATTGGAATAAATTTGATAATGATTGATAGCCATTTTGCATATTATTGTTATGTCCTGAAATAGTGTCAGTGACGCTGACGCTAGTGACGCATACACATTCGTAGTAGTAAACAAAATTCTCAACTTCATCTTTCATGCATGCATAATGTAGTTAACGCTTTACACTGCCTTATTTAGGGAATCGGTAGCATCATCAACGTCATCACCATCACATACAAAAACAACATTTTAGCAGGTGGTCAAGCAAGGTCTGTATATCAGTTTCCTTTACGAAAGTAAAAAGTGAGAAGACAAATCTACAGGTTAACATGCATTTTTGTAGTGTGTAAGGGTACCCCGTATTTGTTTCTTGAATAAACTCATTGCTGCTGTTGGCAATCCTTTGAAATTGAAACGCATTGTTGATATATATTATTGTAAATGGCAAAGTTTGCGCAACCAATTCTGAGAATCTAAACATGATGAATGATGACAAATAAGCTTTTGCATTAGCAAACTGATACATTTGAAATTACATCTGCATCTGCTGCTTGTTAAATTCAAAGACGCTGTAGCTCTTTAGTGTTGTGTAGACTGTAGACCCAACAATGCATGATGCCTGTTGCTTTCCAAATTGAGTGCTGCCGCTATTTTTTAATCATATACGTAGCATATTGTGCATTTTGTATTGTATTATTGTAAGTAACTGTACCTACCTACTTTGCGCTTAATAGGATAGCTGGCTATTGTTGTTGATGTGAATTGCAAACTTTTTAAACTCCTCTCAGGTAAATATGCGATAATAAAGGTGCTCTCTATCGTCATCGCACATGTAGTATGGTGCTCTGTTTGTATGTGCAAGTATACAATAATGCAGTAGATACGTATACAGAGTAACGGGAATGGCGTCTGACACGGTTATGCATTGTTACATTCACTCAACTTGACTCAGTGTGGCATGAAAAATTTTTTCAAGTGAGCCCAGTTTCTTCTTCTCGCCTGCATCTACTGCATACCTTCCTTCCTAGTATCACAAGTAAAACTATCGTCAATGAAAACTGTCTTGAATCTTGAAAGTCAGGTGCGATAAGCAAATTCTAGTTTTACTAAAGTAATTTACAGGTAATTTAAAATAAGTTTTTAAATAGTTTGTTAAACTCATTTTTTTAAATAAAAGTTTTGTGGTACTATACGGATTTTAACGGGCTGGAGTTCTACTAAATCTTTTTGCACTAACAAAAGGCAGCATTTCTGACCGCAAAGATAATTCATGTGCCCTTTGAACAAAGATTACATTTAATTTTACCTATATTTCAAGCAAATCTCAAGAATACTATGTATACGTAAATATATTTTAGAAGCATGGAAAACGGCAGCGTCAGTTTCGTGTACCCCACTTTGACGGAGCTTGCAGAACCGGAAGAAGCGAAGATTGAAGGATCTTTACCAGAATGGCTTCATGGGTCAGCTTACATCAGAACAGGTATATGCGCTATGCGCCAACGCTTACTTACTAGTTTTACGAATAATACGAATCCAATTGTAAATTATTGCAGGACCGGGTCATTTTGACTTTTCATAATAATCATTATCTCCCTTTTGTGGCACTTAAATTTTCATCCAGTGCAATTCGTAAGCGTTTACTCTTAATGTTTCAAAGGTTATGCAATTTTGACCCGTTTTCAAATTGAGAAAAACGCAATCTTATATGACAGGAAGTTTCTTNAATAATCATTATCTCCCTTTTGTGGCACTTAAATTTTCATCCAGTGTAATTTGTAAGCGTTTACTCTTAATGTTTCAAAGGTTATGCAATTTTGACCCGTTTTCAAATTGAGAAAAACGCAATCTTATATGACAGGAAGTTTCTTCAAACAGATGCTTACAAGAAAGCACTTATTGCTCAAAAGCCAGTGATTGCCGAATTTGGAACAAAAGCTCATCCGGATCCAACAAAAAATGTTTTGTCAAGATTTATCCCTAGTTTGGTACGACGAAATACGCATTAATATTTGAATTTAATAAGTAAATAATAAAACTTTCAAATTTTCATGCATTTTGCTATTATTCTTGGTATGACATACATGTAGCTTCCAGAAATGTCCGACAACTGCAATGTCTGTCTATTCACTATTGGTAATGACTTATTTGCTGGAGCTGATACATGCATGTTTCGTAAAGTAGATTCCAAGACGCTGGATTGTGGAGACAAGTTTGGTAAGTGAAAAACAAAAATGTAATACTGATTACTGAGACCATACTTGTGTACTATGTACTAAAAACTCCAAATGTTGTTGTTTTCTTAAATTCACAAGAGTGCACGTATATCAATCCATATCTAACGATGTATAATATGCCTACTTGTTTATTTATATGTACAAGTTTGCGTATGAATTGAATATTTTATATCTATATGATCACACTGCAAGTTTGGCATCAATTTATCATCTGTGTGTGGGCGTCTTTATATTAGAAATGATAAACGTTCTGGAACATGTTTTTGCTAATACAAACCAGGAAGTCTCATTTTTAGAAAATGTCATTTGGAAAATAACACAGCTTTATTATGCAATAATTCTTTTAATTCAGTGGAGTAGGGTAAACATTTTTTTATGCGTCGGAAATCTCGCTACTAAAACGAGCTCATTGTGTAATCACTTACGTGGCACTAAACGCAAGTTTTTGCTGCTGCTATTGCTTCGTACTTATTATGATGTACATATTACAGTGGGAAGGAAAGCAGTTAAATTTGTATTATTACAACATGAAATAACAACTCATTCATTTAATTTAAATGCGTAATGAGGTGCTGTGCACAAGTGCTCTTTTATGCTTCTCACTAATAAACCCGTTGTTCAACATTATTTACCTTTTTGAAACGTACTGTATAAATGAGCCACAAGTAAATAGTCGTCTTTTATCAAATTGTTTACCAAGCTCTTCGAGTGATATTATGCCAAGTCATGCCAAATGGAAAATAGGTGCCTATCATTCGTCTACTCTAGTAGTTTTTTTAAGCACAGTAGTCTTAAGTAATAATTGCATGCTCGTTTTACTGCCCTGCTGTGTATTTAGACACTTTGAAACTATTTGGACTGAATATATGGAGCGCTCATCCGCTTGAGCGAGATGGGTACATTTACAACATTGGAACATCGTTCTTGAGAGGTCTGTTCCAAGCGTTTTTTTTTCGTGTCAATGTTTTTGTTATAAATTCATTCAATATGCACTAATAATGCGGCCACGTATATAAATATGCACGTGAAATAAATAAATTATTGTAATTCTCAATGTTTCCCAGGTTTGAAATATCAAGTTGTAAAGATCCCAATACCGAACGAGGGGGAAACTTCTGAGGAGGCCTTGAAACGAGCAAAAATCATTTGTAGCATTTCCAGTCGTAGTGCATTATGTGCTAGCCCATGTCATAGCTTTGGAATGACAGAAAAGTATATTATTTTCATAGAGCAGCCGCTAATAATCGTTGCAAAGAAAATGATAGCAGGCATTTTGCAGAAGATGTGCAAAAGGGATTACATGGAATATCGACCAGAAATGAAGAATAGGTTCCATATTGTAGAAAAGGAAACGGGTAAATTGCTCAAAACAGAGTATGTCTCTGCTGATGCTTTTTTCTTTCTCCACATTGTCAACTGTTACGAGTACGGAAATGAAGTTGTGGTGGATCTAATCGCTTTCCCAAACGCTAATTGTATCCATATTGATCTAACGGATTTTCGAAATGGGAATGAAGGGCCAGAGGAAGATTTAGCTACCACTCGTCGATACGTAATTCCCCTTGTAGATTTCAATGAACAAAACAATAACAATACTATTGGAGATATTCCGGAAAATGTGAATTTAATCAAGACGGTAGAAACAACAGCCAAAGCAATTAATCACAAAAAGGTTATTACACTTAGCCACGAAAATCTATCCGAGTCTGGATTGGAAGTGCCCATAGTCCATCCACATTATAAGGGAAAACCGTATTCAATATTTTATGGCGGCGGTCCGAGAACTGTGGGGTTTTATAAAAATGCTCTTTGCAAAGTGGATACGAGAACCAAAGAATCCTTTTTGTTTCGTTTGAAGGAATACGAGTTTTTAGGAGAGCCCATGTTCATTCCTAATCCGAATGGAACAGAGGAAGATGATGGTATTATTATATCATGCGTTACTCGCGCTAAAATGGGGGAGAAAAGTTGTCTGATGTTTGTGGACGGGAAAACTATGAAGGAGCTTGCAAGAGCAGAGTTCCACAATTTCATCCCGTTAGCAGTGCATGGAATACACTTGACCAAGGAACATTTTGCAAAACTCAAAAAATAATCAGGGATATTATTATTCCATTCAAGTTTCTCCAGTAAAAGATATTATATTTAGTTTTAGTTAAATAAAGTAGTTGGAACATGTAGTCTTCATACAAAGTTATTATATTTTTTTGGCAATAATAGGATAATGTGTCTCTCTTTCACTCTCGAAAATGTAATAGATGAACAAAATGTTTTTGATAGAATCTGATTGTGATAACGATAATAATAATGTAAACAAAACAATGCAAAAGAAAATGCGATTGTCATACATAATTGCATGCATTTGTTCTGCTGCTCAAAACACACTTTTTGTAATAGAAATAAATTAAATAACATGAATTTGTTTGAAGCGAAATTGGAGATTAAGCCAGAAACAAATGTAGTAACTACTCTCTTCTATTTTTGTTGCTTATATTTTGTTATTTCCTTAAAAAGTAGCTTTTATAGTATTATATGGAATAAGGGAGGATAAAGAAAGCAAAATATAAAAAAATATGGAGAAAATCGTAAGCCAGCAGAGAAGATTTATGAACCACCGAGGAATTTGGAACTACATACATACAAGCAGGTGTTGGAAAACGATTTCGCTTGAGTCCTTCTTGACACAGTCGACTTTTAGCTTTGTGTATACGTTTTTTAAAGACTATCACTGGCTGAATGTATTTACATTTTTAAAATAAACAGGTAGTACTTGATATCTTATATAATGTCCTTAAGTCCTTTAAAGAGTCAATAAAGTATTGAACTGAAGCTATTTTGATACCCTTTGCGCATAATGTGGAATGCTAAGATCAACAGAATGGAAAAGTTAGAAACATTGTTTCATGCAATCGATCCTTTTATTTCTTTGTCAAAGAATTACAATTTGCACTTGCTCTATGTGCGTAGTGCATATACATATACACTTTCATTAAGCTGTAAATTGATTAATGCTAAATGGAAAGTATTATCAGAAGCTACAACCGTGGTCAGTATTAATCGTTCACATTATCAGCACGTGTGAACGTTGGAAAAGAGTTGGTAAGAAGAGATTAAATAGTATTTATTTACTGTATGCAATTATGCTATAAAATTTTAACCAATTAACTAAACTAAATATGTATCTCTTTGTAAGTACCCTTGTGCCTATTGTTTACTGTACCACCCTACAGAATGCGGTGCTAATACCACTCTACTTTAATGCTCATTACAAATGTATGCACTACTTCGGCATGTGGTGTTGATTTACGCACCTCGAACTACGCTTATGCACTCATTGACGACTTAATTGAAGAAATAAAATGAGCAATAATACATATAATCAATAAAATACCCATGCATATCGTTGAACGCTGACTGACAGAGCAATATGTGCAGCTAGATTTTAACTCTTTGACGTCTGTGGTCTTTATTACATACTTAATTATTGCAAGCTACGCATTGATTCAATGGAAGTATGTATAAATTTAACCCCTGCTCGTTATCACTACTGGACAAACAGGTAGATGTTTTTAGCTCGTCTAATGTTCAAAAAATGTTTTCCACTTAAGAATTTTTTATGATCAAAATTTATGAGCTGCCAGTTTGTCAGCAAATATTTCAGGGTATCAAATAATTGTCATTTGTACAT
>JAHZMZ010002850.1:0-10083 GCA_027743805.1 Lepidocyrtoides sp. E14 | reverse complement strand
AATTATTGTTAGTTAGTATAAAAGTTTCTAAAAGAGAATCTAATAGTGATATACATTATGGTACAAAAATTAGTAGGTAAGCACGCACGACATTTGATGTTGTATGAGAAGGATATTGTTTGAAAAATCTCTAAAAGTGATAAGCTGTCTAGATTTGGTTGCATGCTAGAATTTTAAAATTCGTCTAGTAGAAAAGAAAACCACCTTTTATAGACGCACATGAGATTTAGCAATAGGTATATAATAGGTGATAGGTCACTATATGTAGTCTGTAGTCAGCAAAGTGAAGGTATCAATGGAACGAAAACAATTTTCAGTCAGTTGGTCCTTCTCCTCGTCAGGTCAGGAATAACTGGTTTGTCTTTCGATGTCAAACCAGTGAAAAACAAAGCGCAAACTGAGCATTGATCAATTCATGCAAATTCTGCATGCAATGCAGGCATACTAAAATGTAATAAAAGTTTATATTATGCAGTCAAAAATACAAAGAATGATGCGCATTTGCCGAAAGATGTGAATACATAATGAAAAAGCAATAAAATTTTGTGTTTGCTTGTCAAGTGATTTTATTATTTATGAACTTGTTGACCTGCCCCCATCAGAGTATTGTGCTCGAGATCACTATCATCCTCTTAAAGCAAAAAAGTCCTCAAGTCCTAAAGCAATGCAATGTTATCTGCTACTCTGCTATTGTCCAACAAAAAAATCCGTTGATTCTTGTTTTTTTTGTATAGAATTGCTGAGAAAATGTACAACTGCGTACCATTTAAATGTTTCATGAATGAACAGCTTTTTGATTTGTGAAAGTGTTCCGTCAATTAAAAGTTACCATTCGGAATAGGTGGAGAAGAATTATCGAATTTTCCTAATTCAAAGGTACAAATATTTTTTCTAAGTTAAATTTCCCATTTGCTCTTTTTCAGCAAAAACTACAATGTTAGGTCAACAGAAGTTTTCAAATTAATATTTGTTGGCAAATTATGTTGGGAACCTATTTGCATATATTTCATCATCCTTTATAGCAAATAAAGTTGTGCCTTTCTTTAATTTTCTTAACATGTAATAAATAATATGTGCTCTACATCTACTGTTATTGTTCATCTTTGATTTATGCCCATAATATGCACTTATTCCAACTTCTCTCTTAAAAGTATTATGTGAATCTGAAGGATGTCTACCTACATTAAATTTTGCAGCGTAAAGAATAAATTATTATATATTTCTTCATTTTTCGAAAATAATTTTAGTGTATGTACTGTTACACGTTTACGTATTAGTCTGACTCGAACTACGGCCACAAAACGGGCCTAAATTCAGTCACTAGTGATCGATAATGATAATTTCTAGTACCTCTCATCTATTTCATCAGCTCATAAGTAAACCAAGTTAGCCAACATACTTTGTTTAAAGGTGTTAATGTCGTAAAAAATGCGTAACACAATCAAGATTTGACTGCTGATAAGTACTTGGCTTGGCTACTAACACCATACTAGTGCATGCATGCATGTAAGATCAAATACGATACAGAGTACAGCATGAACACTGTATCGTATAGGTACCTCTATACATATATGAATGCACATTCTTTGTGACTTCACTTAATGAAATACATACTTGTGAGATTAGATTAGGATTTCATGTAGCATACAGGTAAAAAACTAAATTGTATTGCGTGCAAGAAAAGAAACAAGCGTGTACAATTTCATAAAATACTGAATGCCTATCTTTTGCTCTGCCACCACCGTCAAAACAACAATCTTCATTTCATGAGCTGTTAAGATAAATAACTGAGATAAAACAGTGCGTTATACTTTTTCATTGTTTTTAACACATTGTGCGTTTGTAGGCATATGATCGTTTTAAAAATAATATTTTAATGCAGAATAGTTTATTTTTCTTTTTAGCACTGCATTGTATGTATAGGTAAAAATGAGCATTACAGCGAAACGAATTATGGGAAGGTAGAACGTTAACGTAAACCAGTCAAACAAGTTTGTTTCTGCCCTACCACACTAGCAGTTGTGTTAACCTGTCTCTTGTTGTTTATTTGTTCCTCTCTAAGGATTTTCCTCTGCAAAATAACAATCAAGACAATTACTAGATTGACTTGACTTACTTGCCAAAGTGGGCAGTCAGCGATAGCTACATACGTCTGGTATTGAAATGATAGTATTTTTTGCAAAAATATATTATTCACAAATGTAAGGTATACCACTTTCTTCGTTGTTTCTTCAAAGCGATCATAAAATTTACGTTTTCAAAATGCTGCAAAAGCACTGTACAAAATATTAGCACAATCATTTTCGGACATAGTAAGTAGGAAAGTATAGGCATATTTGTAATTTCGTAGGCAAGTGTGTGAATACTGAATACATTTATACACGTATGTATGCACGCTTTCAAACAATCTATTGCAGCGTCATCAAAATATGTTCCACTACACTGTTACTTCTATAGGTAGAAGATTCCTTTTAATAGTAAAAACAGTCTGAGTATAAAACTGAATATCTTTACAGTAACAAACGGTATGAAATGGAATTAAAATTGCTGTATGTACGTTGTTATCTGAGAATTTATCTTTTAGAATACAGCATCGAAAATAATATTTTTTCTTAAATTCCTCCAACAAGTGCAAGTAATATTAATTAGATTCCTACATGCTGCTGCTAGATTTGAATATAATATATAATATGTGATATTCATATAGCATGCTCATTGATTTATATGCTGTGTATGTACTTTAATTTTGTGCAGTCACTGTACTATCAAAATGATTAATAGTTTTACTCTCTGTAATTTTATTAGAAAACACAAGGCAAAACACATTAGTGATATTTTTCCTTCGAAAATCCCTTCACCTCACCGCTTTATATCCTTACACCCAACCACAATATAACAAGAAAATATACGCTAACAAACGAAAAGCAATATTACGCAGTCATCTTCAACTGAATTGGGCAAAAAAGAGTTACGTTTGTGACAAAAAATAGCATTTTTAGTACTTTACTTGAATTTTTCATGACTTTCCTTGCTTACTACGCATTAGGTTGTGGTTGGTCGTGTTCCTATTTTGTGTGCTTCTATGTATTTACTCCACACGTACTCCTTTTTGCCTGCCAGCAGCAGCAGCACCATCAACGCCACCGTCATCATCAAATCGTGCACACATGCTAAAAATTGTTATTATTACTCATCGCTCTATATGCTATAAGATATACAATGTAGTGCTAGGTTATGGCATAACTTTTATAACTTGCAAATAATATGCAATGTTTTAACAATGTACTATATAGTCTCATACTGGTTGGCTCATGTTGCAGGTATATAAAATATAAACTATCTATTATGTGAACAATCCATATCAATCTACCCAAATATTCATACTGCCCCTGTTCTGGTACTTTGTCCTAATATGTAATGAGCGAATAAGCACTTTAACCTTTTACCATTTTCTATTTCTATTCACTCTTCATTCCTTCTTGAAAGTACGGCATAATATTATCTGTATTATCGACCGCGAACCCAGAGAGTCATGTTTTTTACACTTTCTGCAGTCTGTGTGTATGAAAAAGCTGCAATCACGTACTCAAATATGTAGGTACATGTGAAACTGAGCATACGGTTCAAATGTTCAATGATCAATAGTCCGGCTGGCATTGTTAAGAACTACAGTGTAAGGAGAAAAATTGTTAGTAGTATAATATTTTAATGCTACGCTGTAATGTTGTCATTGATGATGATGATGATGAAGAAGAAAGATTTATATGAAAGGATCTATCACCATGTTGCAATCTAAAGTATTCCATAGCACGCATATGTGTACGACAAGCTACAGCAATATTGCCACACTGCACTATTATAGTTGGCTAGTTAGCGAATAATGTTTTATTTATAAAAATGATGATATGGTATATTCATGATGCTCGTCCACTTATTTTTTTAGCATGTTACATTTTACGAAGCTGGTGTGCTCTGTACCATTTTCTCCGACGAACGAGAGGCTGCATACATACGTACATAATACTAAAACATACATAATATTCTTATCGATAATGTTCTAGCCAAGCTATTTTGCTCTTGTTGACTTGTTACTACAACACGTATATTTTTACAAGACAAACATGCTCGTAGTCGTAAAACAGTTTGGGGCTTTGCTACACAGTTTTTTAGTAGAAAAGTCTGAAAATGGCTCGAGATATTTTTTGTGTAGTTGCAAACCAATTTCGTTGGGTTTGTTCGGCTCTCTGTCTGCATATTATAACATTGTTGGTAATGCTTTGTTTATTAACTGAGGCAGGGTAAATACTCCTAGTCCTATGTGTGTTATCGCATCAACGTCATCATCATACCATGCCGTTTTTTTGCTGTCGCGATTCCTAGAAAGGAAGCCCCGTGCGATCGACCACGATACGTTCATGTTTCTAGTATCTTTTTTGCATTACTGTAACAGGAGTGTACTACTACTCCTAGTGTTGCATATCGAGTCCATTGTAAAGTCTGAACCACGACCTACCTTCTTCTTTTGTATTGTGACCTTCTTTTCCAGCAGCAAGGATTTATTTGCAGTGAGTGAATGTTCCAACGTTCCAAGCTGCTCATGGTGATTGTGTGCTTCTGCTATACAGTCGAGCTAAATTTTTTGCTAATGCCAACTACATGCACACATGCATTGCATATCGGTTGGTTATTCCAGAATCCAGATACGTCTGTAGCTAGCACCACCGGTTCCTACAAAAATTGATCGTTTCGAGTTTCACTTTCTCTGCTCTTAGACAATTAAAGTTGGATGGAAACATTCAAGCAAAACCAGAACAGTATTGAAGCAGCGTTGTGGTGTTTGTAGTATTGGTTTCGTGTTGGTGATTTCGTTATTTCATTATTGTGGTAAAATAAAAATCGTATGCATAAATACATTTTATTCTTCTTCTTTACTTCTTTCACTGTCAAATCAAATAAAAACAGTGCTTCCATTGCATGCATTGGTTTCCTCAATAAAAGTTTAATATTTTCATCCTTGGTCTCATGAAACTTTTGAACTTTACAAATGAGCCAAAATGAAATATTAAAAGTAGAATGTTCATAGTAAATAAGTTATTTAATGTTTGATCTGGTTCAAATGAAGTGGAGAATTCAACATTTGTTGAGCTGGTCACGGTGCAACTACAAAATGTTACCTGATTTACACAAAGCAATTCAAAAGGCAAATAAATGGAGTCTTTGCTATTTTGGGAATACCACTAGTAAAACCAAAGACAAGTCTAACGTCCGAAATGAAGGTCATGCCATCACTGTCACTGTTGTAAGGAATGCGATTCTCAAAATTGAAATAGGATAAATCTTGCTATTTGTGGTGACTATATACTTATTCAATTTCTAATCTTCAGAGATATAGTGTATAGCTTGTAGGAAAAGCTCTAAGCAAAATATAGGGTAAAAACAGCAATTAATTTTCCGTGGTCCCAGCATAATTGACTTTAGTTTTTTCATTCCGTTTCATTGTCGTTGCACTACCAAACCAATGTATCAGGAGAAAATAAAGGTCTAATAATATTATGCCTGCCTTTCCTTAGAGCGTTACATTTCCTTAGATCTTGTTACGCTTGACTTAAAATCTTCGTATGCAGTCAGTCAGTTCGTGTCGTCATGCTACGTAGTTTTTCTATGCGGTGTAGTTGATTGCATTGCAGTTCAACAAAGTTCTTTTTTGTGCATCGCTCCATCCATTCTCCTGTTTTTATAAGAGAGCGATGCCTAAAACTGACAGAGTCATTGCTAGAGGAGAGTCGTTGCATGTACCTATGTGCATGTATGTATGTACAATAGATCGATATTTTCCTGGTTTGCGTTTTCTTTGAACCTACCCCAATGTCAGGAGAAAACAAGGACGAGGCAGCGGTGTATCTTGTGATGTGAAATGAGACGAGAAAATTGTAAAAGAAGAATAATGGTAAAAGCAAGATTTCCCCTTAAGTTTTTGCCAGTTTTACCAGTGAATCCAAGAGAGGAAATGAGAAATAATTTGATCCTATGAATGTGCAACGGAAATAGCCGTTCTCAGTTTCCACAAATATTTCTCGTCGTTGGCCGTTGATAAACTGGTTATACATACTTGGTGTACATCTTGGAAAATTAGAAAAAGTCAAAACGATTAAGACAAGTCATTCATTTCCCGTAAAGCATCATTCTACTCTCCCATGAATGGATCAACAACGGCTATGTTTACTTTGTCTACAAAGTTCCACATAACACGTAATGGTTAGTTGTTGAGTGTGAGACAGAAACTTGAAACACTCAAGTATTGTGTTGTGTGGCCTTTTTGCTATTACGTTTTAGTTGAGAAGGTAAATGAAACATGCTGTAAGGCTTTGGGTATTTTCTAAGGAAAATGAATCAATCAATACGGACTTTGAGGCTTGGAAAATAAAATAAAAATAAAATACGTTGACTTTATTCGTTACTAATAATAGTACATTAATAATAGCATCGCAGTTCATAAAAACCACATTTATTAATCACTGAAAGTTATGGAAGTTAAACTGAAATACATGTATAAAAAGTTACCACATTGTTATTGTGTGTATTACATATTTTTCAAATTTCAGACAGTTGTCTCAAATATTTGTCAAAGAACGGTACTGAAATCCTTATTTGAGTATTTGCAAAAGTATTTGACTTAAAAAAGGTAAATTTGTAAAAGGTGAATTTTCATAAGATTAATTTTTTAGATGAAATTCATTTCATTTTGTGTCGGATGACGAATTGTTCATTCGACAGATGAGCATCTGCTATGCAGTTTTACTGTTCCACAACAGACTGTATTAAAAGTGCTACTAGCGATAACAGACCAATTCTCAGATTCTCTTTCTAAACTTCTCCCTTCCTTTGAAACTTAAGTTCTTTTAGTGAAAGCAGCATTGTACCAAAAAAGAAGAAACAAGGAAAATTTTGCACAGTGAGGTGATGAACCGATTTCCTCCCGGATATTTGTGAACTCCTGTTGATGTTTCACTGAAGCGTGCCTTTTAGTGAATTTCTAACAGCAAAAATAGTATACCTAAGTGCTTATCCAGGTTCAGTTACGCAGAACAGAAGTTGCCTCTGGCAGTTTTAAAAGCTCACACATGAAAGAGAAACATTAGCATTATTAGTACGTCTTTGGCCCATCGTTACTCATTTAGACTTATTTTCTGGAGAAAGTAAGGTACTTACTTTGATTAAATCAGCATCACGTTTGCTTACATACCATCAACCTGGCGTCGTCCTCAGATTCATCTTCTAGTCAATCTGGTACACAAAATATGATTTGGAATAATAACCAGATGGGGTCTGAAGTTTGCTTAGCTGCTGCAGAGAGTGTTGAACTATTCCAGCACACTGTCATTCCAATGGAGTCCAGTCAAAATAATAATCATGTAAGTTATAAAAAAATATCCAAAATGTCTTTAAGTCATACTGCATCTGTGTAAAAGCAAAAATGAATGCAAATGTTTCTTATGAAAAGTTATCGTTTGAATGAAAGCTGTTTTAAATGACGAAGCACAAATAAAAATTTGAAAAGTCATGATATGGCGAAAATCCAATTTGCTTTTACGAAAAGTGCAAGTAAGTAAAAGTCAGAGGTATAGTATTTATTGTATATGAAGTAATGCTCATATACATATGCTCGTCTAAGTTTGCATGTACTTCTAGCGTGATCTCTTTTCNGTGCAAGTAAGTAAAAGTCAGAGGTATAGTATTTATTGTATATGAAGTAATGCTCATATTACATATGCTCGTCTAAGTTTGCATGTACTTCTAGCGTGATCTCTTTTCAATCAAAATAACAAATCATTGTACTACTCATATACACTTGTATCATTTAACATGTCCACAAGCACCAAAGCCTGCAATCGTTTTCGTGTGCGTGTGTAACCATTCAAATGGAAATAGTCATTAGTCATGTTGGACTGGTCAGTGGCTGTAAGTATGATAGTGAATGAGATCATGGCTATTTGTCATGTAGCATATTATACTTCTTTGATGTGTAGCATATTCCATCCATTTCATGCCTGTCAAATATCATTTGCCGTTTACTTTAGATAAAATTTGGCAATGAAAATCATATCTAGGTCGTTAAAAACCACTGACAAAACATTTCAATACTCTGGTTTTCTTATTGCATATTCTAGTCGTACACTGGAATATTTTCAAAAGTTTGTCACAAGTCAGAACGTCTCGTAATCTAAAGGGGATTGATTAACTGTTATTGGCTTGCTTGTAAAAAGTAGTACATTCAAACTTTTTTACTCAGTAAAATATTCTTGCAAAATATTTTAATCATAAACATCTACTTCCCTTATAATCACTGTCGCTGTATGTGATGCAACTGATAATATTTATTATCCATGCAAAATAGGTAAATATGTGATATTTGTTGCTTTCTGTATCTAAGTATGCGGTTAGACAAATTAGTATGCTTGATGTAATTTTTAAAATAAAGTGTCGTATTTTTATTTGCTCGATAAACTGAACAGTTTATGGTATTGAAAGTTATAAGTATGAATATCTAATGACGCCAAATTTCCTTATTAGAACAATGACCCGACCTAACCCAACCTACTCTGACGATTACTGTCTATTTAAGTATGTATTTGAATAAAAGTAACGCACTGATGAGTTATAGCATGTACATTGAAAGCTTGAATAAAATTGATAGGTTAAACCAAAACTGGCATCCATAAACTCCATAATTCATTTAATTCAACATGTACTTACGTCTTTTATTACTTATGAAAAGACAAGGTAACATTATAATATAATAAGTAGTTAAGTAGTAGTTCTGCATTTTGTTTACTGTCTTTGCAATGGTGTGATCGTTTTATGTGCAAGTTACACAGTTACATATTATGTCCAGTATCTAGAGAGAGACTACTGTAGTAATATGTGTATTATGCAATGTAGTTATGCGCATCAGTACATCTAAAATCAGAATAATATAATGGTCCTAGTCCTGGAAGCAATACAGTTTACGATATGGGGTAAAGTGCTAAGGATGTCTCTGGTAATGTATCATGCATGCTAGTTGCATATTTTGTGAGTTGCTGGCTTTGCCTTGTATGTCTGTCTGTTGGTTTCTGCTTTTTTAATCCTTTTTTAATTGAGAAAAACATTCCCCTGGTGAGGATCTGAAGTCAGATCGAAACGTTGGGACGTCTTTTTAGAAATAAAAAGCTGCCGTTAACACTCCTACTCTTAATTTATTTATCTGTAAATCTTTTTTTGCAATAGCTTACTTATCATCATGGCTAAGTATGCTTCGAAGACGGATGTCACAGGTGAACGGCAACCGTTGGAAATCATTCTGTCAAATACTGTCCGATGGAATAGTAAAATATAATGGAGTTGCGTTGAAAATATCTAGCAACGCGCATGCAAGTTAGCCTATATTAGCAGCAATAGTTACTTTCGTGTGCCAAAATAAAGTAATGGAAACGCCGAGTTGTCTGTATATGTGTGTCTGTAAACGCTAACTTTTGTACCCCTTATCAAATTGACTTCATACCTTGACAGTGACCTGCACATAAACATTGACTGCTAGACACTATCCGATTTCATATTCACACCTATTTGCCGTCTGTGTACTGTGTACCGTTTATGTCACACATACTAAAGTTACTATCTTGAGTCTGCACTCTTCTCGTTAACACCTACTTGGTTCAATAGCACATTGTAAGTACATATTAGGTACTTATGTATTTTGTAATTGGCTAGTGACAATTGTGATTGATATTAGACTTCACCATGTACATGTTTCATTCAAATTAGCCTAGACACATTAGACATCTGCAAAAATATTGAAAACTCATCATAAGCACCAAGCACAGTAAAATTTCTACGGAACTTGATTTATGATGAGGATTCATCCGAGTGGAAAAGTACCAAAACCATTGTCGAAGAACAGGGAAAAACTATACTTGAAGCAAGTAGATTACGTTTTTGTTCTTTTCTGAAAACTCTTGAAAATTCAATTCCACAAAAACAAAATTAGCTAATAGATAATATGCTATTGCCATTTGCAGAAATCGCATCATATTTACAATATCA
>JAHZMZ010002849.1:0-23586 GCA_027743805.1 Lepidocyrtoides sp. E14 | reverse complement strand
TATAATAATATTATTTTTATTATCGCCACACAGAGCAACAGCAAACGCGAAACTTTGCAACCGAAACAGTGCTTGTACGTGACAAGGAACGGCATTAATACTGCACCACTGGAAAATCACAGAGAAACATGTTGTACTTACGTACTTTCTCTCATAAATTATTCATGAAGCGGTCACACTACGAGGCAGAGAGAGAGAAAGTCAGCTGGAGAAAAAGTAATTTCTTTACTTCCGTTGGCGTGTCATCTCATGCAGTAATTGAAGTTTTTTGACCGTCTCTCCCACCATCTTTTTTTTCAAGTTTTGTTGCCAAATGAACCAATAGAGTCTGCGATGTATTATTTTTTTTGTTATATTTTAAGTATTGTCGGGAAAAGAAGCCTTTGGACCAATTGTTAGAGTAAATAAATGTTTTACTCCTTGTAGTGGTTATAAAATAAGTTTATCACTCCAATTCATGTATATTGTATCTCATATATATATTTACAATTTATAAGTATTATAGTATAGAATGCTATATTATACGATGATAATATAGCATCAAATATATTATTTTTTCGTAGGCGTTAGGCGTTCGTCATGGACAATATAATTTTATGCATTAGTAATGCATTCCATTATTACATGGAATGCTTTCACTCAATCAAATCGGATACGATATCAGCATTCAGTGCCGTAGAGTTCGGTACTTTATATATTTAATATTAGAAACTATGTATTGTAATTTCACTGGACAACATTATTTTGGAGGTTTGGATCAAAATTCAGCATGACCGGAGGCAGTGCAACATTTTTTTTGTATATGAATACGTACATATGTATAATATGCTTTTTCATGAATACAATGTCGCTTTATAAAGGTTTAAAGTAAAGTATGAAATGGGTTCAGGTGAACATGTTATAAACCTGATTACTTTTCTCTATTGATGACCAAGAACATTGTAGTTATGGTCTTTAATTGGTTACCTTTTTGCGGTTTTGTTCCATACATGTGCGTCACAACTGCAGGTTAAACCTTCTGTTTTTTTGTTTCGATCTTGCGACAGAAAATCACACCTACATTTTATACACTCATAAAGTCAGTACTGTCAATGTCATGGGAAGACATTACTTTTCAGGGTTTCTACTACCTTTAGTTGTTAAGTCCCTTTGTAAATTTTCTACAAAGTTCCTGAAACATAGTAAAAACATGCTCAAACCAATTTTGGATAATAGCCTACGACAAAGTCAAAAGTAAGTCAGTCATTTATTGCTGTTTCTGTAATATCACTTCACATCCCCATACACTACTGCTGACAACTTGAATATGTTGTAACAAAAAATGCATGGTAGAAAGTACACGTTGTATTTTACACAACAGTAGAAACTAGTTTTCACTCAGACTGTTAATGTAACAAATTTTAAAATTCACGACAATCCTATATTCACCGATTTAAATGTTTTTCCAAAGAAAAGATTAATTTAGACAAAACTTTTGGGGTTGAATATTTATACAGTGATTATTATTACATTTGCAAACAAAACATCAACAATTCAGTATTTCTGGTGAATAAAAAAAAGAAAGAACAACGAAAACGTGGGGACTAATTGTATGTACACATACATAAACGGTGATGTTGTGTAGTGTATAGTGATTTCAAGTTAGGTAGATCTAAATTTATGCGGCTTTACGTTTTTAGTAAGTATATACTGCTATACATACCAACTAAGTGACTATTATGATTTATTTACTATTTGAAAAATAATGAATGAGTTTTAAGATAAGCTTGTTCTTCTGCTACCACAGTCAATTTTTCTATGCAGCAACTACGAAATATATTTATATATCTATTTATCGCTATCTAATTTGCTATATATGAAGATAGAAGCTGCTCTAAGAGATTAAAGTATCAGTCTAATGGGAAGAAAAGTTAATACTGATTGTTTGTTTCATTATTTTTGTAGTTCTTTAATCTATAAATACTTGTACGGTTTTACATACAACACGACTTGCCATTATTTCCATAGAAAAAGATAACTATAGAGAGCGTTGAGCAGAAAAACATCGAGTACTTTCTCCATTCAAAAATAAACGATTTTTTTACAATAGCAATGCATATTCCTGTAAAATAAATAAATAATTATTGATTCCTTCGATAATATCCAATCCGAATCATCTGGTATCGGTGTTAATCTTTGGAAGAAAAAAAAAGGCTTTAAATTATTTATTTACACGACAACTACGCATCCTATGTAGTGTGGATGTTCAAGATAGATTATTATTATTATCTATTTATTTTATCGAAAAAATACTTATTGATAGAGCAAGGTAGTGTAAAGAGAACAGCAAAATACATACTAGATTTTTGAGACTATTTACAGTTGGAATATTATAAGAAAAAGTTGGTTTATTTCTCTCAAATGAACCAAGCGAATGCACTATTATTTTTCTACTTAAAACTTGTCACAGCATTCACTCATTGTCGGTCAATCGCATGAGCAGTGACTGTGAAGTTGACATGAAATACATACGGTAGTTGTAATAGGGTGTACAAAAAATAAATGATCATTCCATAACTATCTCTTTCAAAAAGTACATTATCATCACCATATCATACCAGACTAAGCCGTTGGATGCTCACTTGCATTATTATTTTTTTTGTAACCTTATTCACATAATCTGCTATTTATCAAATGGTGCAAATAGACTTACTACCGGATCTGTTCATAATAGTATATATATATTTTTTATATTCAAATCATGAATAGCGAATTTAAGGTGAGATATATGATGAAACACCTTGGAAACTTGGAAAGCCCAGTTATTGATGTTGTTAGTTAAAATATCAGTATGTATGAAATAAGGGTATTTATGAAAAGTTTTCTAAGGAAGACATGACGTCCTCCTTTGTACTTTTTGTACTGGTTATATATCACAAGACAATTACACTACTTGAGACTATAAAATATATTTTTGTTGCTAGATCCAACCTCCAAAACATGGCCAAGTGTTTTTGATTGTTAAATTCCGTTGCACATATCATAGCAATTTCAAAGTCTACGGAAAATGAATGCAAATTGGTAAATTTGGTGAAGGAATAAGTAATACATAGTTCATTGGATTTTTAGAAGATACAACAACAGTAATTAATGATAATAGTAATTTAGAAGACAATATACATGGTCCACTGACTTCCTTTTCCTGTTCTTTGTATGGAAGCATGAACAGCAGCATGCGACAACATAATATAATAATAATAATAATAATAATTGTCATACAAAATGCAAACATTACCAAATAAGTGCAATATTACATCAACAAATGATGGCCATTGTCATAATCATTTGTGAGGAACAAATATTTGAATTTTTAAGGCATTGAACTACTACTTTACGTGTGTCAAAATGAATGGAATAAATCAAAAAAAAAATACACACATGTAGGTGGCAGCAGTAAAAATCATAATGTACTTTAATTAAAAAATTCTGCTGAAAACATGTACGCTGTAAATGAATACATTATAGTATCCATAGCTACACATAATAATATTGTTGTCATATGATATACGGCTGGTTAATTACTTTTTCGCAAATTGTCATAAACTTCACATATAACAGTTTAATTAAAATGCAATAAATAACTTGAAATATTTCTTGTTTCCACAAAAGGTAATACATCATCACTGAATTTTGTTAAACATAGATTGGTAAACAAACAGAGAAAAATATTATTTTTCATGTAAAATCTACGCATTCAAGGCATACTTTGCTAATATTTTAAGTTTGAAATGACCAATGAGCAAAGCAATTAAGAAAAAAAATTGGTCAATCAATTTTAAAGATCACAACTTCAATTCAAACCGCATATCATTGTCATTATATTGTATAGCTAATTGCGTGCTGTTGCCAGCAAACGATAAATCAAAAAATAAAAATAAATAAATAGTAAAGTGTATTGGCAGTTTAGTACTACTAGCAACGACGACGCCAGCAAAATCCAATTCTCCAATCATTCATTCATCATCATTCCTGACTACGACGAGAAAATAATCAAAAGCATTCAAAATTCCAGAAATAAAAAAATGCAGGAGTTTATTGATATAAAAGAGTGTGGGGTAAAAAAGTGTAAAATATTCAATTTTGAGAGAAACTTTAAAGCTTCCAATTGATCAAACAAAGTGTTGGAAAACTTGGTGTTGCGTTTTATTGTATTTATGTTCTATCAAAATGTTTATCATCTTCAACATAATTTTTTGTGTTCATGTTGCAACTGGCACATCAATTTAAGTCGTTTCATACTCTCTCCTCATTGTGTATTTTGGCATGAGGAGGGACGTACGAAAAAAATTGCAATGTTTGATGTATTGAATGTTGGTCCAGTATAGACAGACCCGTTGATGTTTATTTTTTTATTAAGCTCATAAATTGGGACTTGTGCACAAGTTAAATGTCGACCTTTTTGTATATATTTTTTTCTGGTTCCATTCGTACTCCTGAAAACAATATCATATGTGGAAAGGTAAGTATGCATCTATCTTATTGATTAGTCTGTGTGGATACGTAATTGGGAAAACAACCCAAAAAAAATCTTCACCTTTAATGTCAAATGTCTACTGTTCCTTTTTGTGGTTCTAGATGTATATATGTATGAAATGATGGAACGTGTGAAATCTTATTGTAGAGGGTAAATACTAAGCAAAAAACAGCAACATGCGCAGCAGCGCATCAATGCAATTATTATTAATTATATTTGTCTATTCAAAACCAACATTGATGAGTTATTAACCAATAACTGTAACATATCACAGTGTTTACGGTTCACACATCAGAGCTAAACAATGGCTACCATGAACTTATCAATATTTTCAAACTTTATCCAAGGACGCACAATCATCAATACTTCAATCTATGGTTTCAAATTCAAACAGGTCGGTCATGCAAAAAAGTAAGGCGAGGATTATAAAAGGATAGAAAATATTTTGGAATACTTGGTTCAAAATTGTTACTCATTGAAAGGGTTTCAGAAAGCAGGTTATATGGTACAACTGAAAAAAAAAGTATTGTCATTTATTGTAAAAGTTAGAGAGTAGCACCGTTGGTGGTAAATTGTACGTTTATTCCATTGTACACAGATTACTTAAAAGTAAAGAGAAAAGTCATGCAAGTTAAGTCGTCGGAAGAATAATGTTTTTAAAGTAGAAAAAAACAGTTTGTAAATGAAGGCTCAGTATAAATGTACCAATGTCGACTAAATATAGTTTAAAATTAGTATTTATTATGAGAGTTGAGAGAAATCTCACATACGTGAAAAAGCAGCATTACCATTTTTTAAAGTATGTTAGTAGTAGCATCCTGTAGCAATAAGGAGCCAAATCCCTACATCTACACTGCAAACTTACAGAGAGGCTACTCAAGTCATAAAGGATAAGATTGCTCAGACGTAAAAAGGCTTTAAAGATAGTTTTAAACTCTTACTGCTAATTAAGCACGTACCAAATACTAAAGAGCACAAGCAAAATCTATTTCAGACACACTTTTCAAACGTACAAGATGCATTCAAAGACAGTTTAATAAGGACACTACTGACGATGAGTTATATAGTAGATCATCGATAAAAAGCTTGACAAAAAAGAATTCTGTAGCAGTAGAAATGTGAGATGAGAAAATGAAATAATAATAATAATAAGAGAACTGATGAGAAATAAGCATGAAAGCGGTCTACTATTAAGGGTGTATTGTATCAAACAAAAAAGTGAGAGAGAAGAGATTTGTGTTATACTGTACAAAAAAATAAAGTAAGAATTATCGAAGATATAAATTAATTAATCACATTTGTCTACAATATATATCATCAATATTATACATATCAGGTACACCAAAAAAAGATAAAAATAGAATTTTGAAAAATATATTATAGTAGTGATAAGCACTGAAACGAGAGGCTTACAGCTTGATCTGTGGAACTCTTGCTGTAGGGTACCGGGATCAATCTCTCTTGCAACTCACCGCCAATGACCTTACACACCAAAGGGCAGTGCGGTGATAATTAAGTGATTCAGTTTTGTTCGTTAATTGATTTGATTTTTTTTACAAAAAAAACACAAGTAGCAGTCAATTATGTATGTTAAGAGGGCGCTTAGGTCACTTGAGGGTAGATTAAATTTGTGGAATGGCTGGTAGGGCTTTTTTTTCTTGTTTTCCTTCGTTTAATTCATTTATACAATAATTATTGATGAAGGTAAAAGATTTTGGATTGAGAATAGGATATTTGGATACTTTTGGATCAAACCAACAAAATATTATTATTTTTTTGATTCTCAATGAATTAATCAAGACAAGTTAAAAACCAAACGTTTCATAACAAAGGAATACTGTACAAGAGTTAATAAAAAAAGCCAACAAATGTGTAACTTTCAACTTAGGAAAACAGAAAAAATGTCAAATCAAGTTGTAAAAACTGGAAAAAAATACCACTCAAAAATAAATAATCGACAGATAAGAGGATTTTAAGGATATTCTCAATGACTTCTCAAAGCAAATGCATTGTCTCTTTGCTTTTTGCAATTTTTCAAAGTTTGTTTTTAATTTATTATTGTAAATTACTACAGAACATCATATGTTTTTTTTACGGTGATCTCAATGAATGCATTAATAGTACACACTTCATGTATGTACGTCATCCTTTAAAAACTTTTTAGATATATAGCTATATTTATGCACATATATTTTGACAGATATCTTAAGACAGTTTCAAGATTTGTTTCTTAAAGTTTGACAGAGTTTGCAAGAATCATTTTTCTTCTGTACAGCATACATTTTATGTAATAGTTTATTGTACTTAGTACCTAATAAATATGCGGTTTTCTCACGTGATGTACAAAAATGCACTCGCATTTAATTATTCTTATAATTTAATTAATAAGGAATAGGAAATGTAGTAGTAGTAATAATAGTAATAATAACACCTTTTTTCCCTTTCCTCCAAAGAACGTCATGCCAGTCCGTTTGCTGCAAAATAGTGGGCTTACTACTATACATTTACGTACTTACATATGACATGCCTACGAAAAAAATTTTGAAACCATTTTGAATACATTTACAACTTAATAGAACGAGAACATGTAAAAATTTCACCGTAAATGTTTTACACGAGGAAAGTAGTAATTACGTATGTACGTTTAGAGTAGAATCATCGAATATGAATAATATCGTAAATACCCATAAACAATACAGTAATAATGTGTATGCACAATAAGTAAAGTTGACCAAGTCAAAAGACATTTTTTTTTCTCGTTTCGACTATAGTTTGTAATTCAGAATGGTTTGTTCACAATAATGATAATCAGTGACTGAAGAAGAGTCTCAGAAAAAGGTTACAAGCGTATTCACTATATTGCTGTACTTCATGTAAAAACGACCTACATTATCTATTTTGCATTAACTAACATGACAATTAAAAATGGGGTTTCCTTTGAAACTGATCATGTCATTAAAAATAGCTGCCGTTTGTCACTAAATCATGAAGAGTGTTCCTAAATAATGATACTGAATAAAACGGCAAGCATTTTTCAAGGCTCAATAATATTATAGCTGTATGACCAATCTACTTCAGTGTCTTTTTGTACTACTTATTATAAATTATCATATTGTACAACATGTCCCAAAATTTTATACATGAACGCAAAACAACTTTTTTTTGAGTTTGCTATACTTCATTCCATCATATTTGTATCATTTAAACTGTTCATGCTGCCAAAAATTTAGAATAATGTTACCATAAAAAACTTATTTAGCATGCACAAAAATTACCCATTATTAAACCATTCAATTCTCGCAAAAGGTCACATTTTGCTTCTTGGAACAAATAAAAATGGATTCCTTAATTCATCACTAATCACAGTTTTTTTTCATAAATACGTTCTCGTCTGAAGCACCAAAATTATTAACTGTTTCCAGTTATGGATACTTTTCGAAAATTTCTTAACGGCCCTTAAACTAATAAACTGGGCACTTGATAATTTAAATATACATAATTACATAAATAACATGTCATGAAAACAAGCAAATATATCATATACAACATTAATGAAATAATGTGCATTGTGTTGGTTGAATCTGAGGTATCAATTTGTTATCTTCATTATTGTTGCGAATTATGTATGACATGTGTAAAATATATTGAGTATATATGACTAGAAACAAATAAGTGTGTTCATGTACTTTTTATGGGCATGCTGTAATCTATAAGCTAAAAGCTATTGGTGACCCCAGATTGCAGATTTTCCAATAGATTGTACCACAATATATATATGTACGTACCTATATACATGTAAATGTAACTCTTGACATAAAATTATTAGGTGCTCGTCCCTTTTTTTTGTAATATTGTCTACAAGAAGAAAGTACTGACTATTTACTTTTAGTAGATTTTTGTATTAAGGTAAGGTAACGTTATCGAAAATTGAACAAAATTGTTGTGCGTTTGACTATTTACAATTTACAAGTAGATAAGTATTATGCCTGCTCCGTGCTATAAATACAATAAAATTTGTCTATTCTTTTTGTAAGTCTGTTTATAAGGTTAGTAGTAGTACTGGAAAGAAGAAGTTGAAGAACACGAGAGGAAGAAAAGAAAGTACTTTAATGAAGAGTTAGTTTGAAGGGAAAAATTCAAAACTACAATTGATAATGGCATCTCAAATCATATTATTTTAAATGGAAAAAGATAACCACTTGTCAAAATAGTTGAAATGTTCGTGCACAATAATCGTTTTTCTGGACGATTTCATTTTATCACTAATCAGGTATTACGAACAATGTGTTGAATTACTGATAACGCTAATATTGGTCATGTTGTCTGAAGAGGGATGTTTTCCCGATGTGACGTCTGTTCTTATTGTTTCTACCTTATTCCAAATGTAACACTATTTTTTACGATCTATTCTACAATTTGTTTCCGTTAAGTGCATCATTTTTTGAAGATTCCATCTCCTCTTGCCGACTAGTTTCTACCACCACTAGTCCAATTATGCACACACAACCGGTGGCATAACTCGTAAACACCTTGTTATATAACATAGACTTGGTAAGTAGCAATTATTTCTTAAAATAATTATTTAGGTTACAATGCCAGCAACAATTCTATTCTAGTGTTACCTATTGTGATAATTCACAACAAGAAAATGTGAGAAATTAATTGTATTTTATGTAAATACAGAGCAGTCAAAGATGATGGTTGATTTCACTAGAAGTTGCAAATGGCTAGTTGTCAAGTTGCAAGGTTGAGCTACACAAGTTGGATACCTATTTTCAGTGTCTAATTAATGTAAGTATGGATTTAAGTTAGCACAATTCCTAAATAATTGATTTATACATAAGTTTTAAAACGACTCTAAAAGTGCACCATTGCGCTACTACTCAGGAAGAAGTGTACCTTTGTCTTATTACAGTGTATCGCCAATTCCAATCTAACAGTGTAAGTAAACACTGGTGATGACGATGATGGCATATTTTGTGTAACGGGAGTACTTTTTAATCCACCTACATGTAATACCTACCTTATCAATCGTGAACAATTTCTTATCTACAACCACTAACTACGATGATGCATTTGTGACTGTTATAGAAATAAGAGTGGACGCATGATGCGATATACTTGAAGTACATTTGTGAAGATGTTCAATTGGTAGGATTCAAGAAGCACTCCATAGAATTATACATTTTTGTAGAGTGTAAAATGTCATATTTCACAATTGTTACTGGCTTACATCAATTGTAGTCCACTATGTAGCTAAGGCACCATTTTTATCTGGTACCTGGAGGGAACAGAACTGAGAATCAACAGATGAATGTCTCTGCGCGATTGGTATTGATTACAGGTAAGCAGATGTACATAGAAAAGGTTGTTGAATATCTGTATCTCCTCCGACTAAACATTATTTTAGCGTTATTTAGAAAAATACATACATACATACATGTGATATCGGAATTTTAATATCATTTTAAACAATTATAATGCTTCTGTTATATTGTTTTGGTCCATGCATGTAAAATGTCAATGCTGTAATATGGTCTACGATTTTTGAAAGTTTTTTTTATAAATTCACTGAAGTACCCTCTTCTTACGATTGCAATCGTGCTTCATAATTGTCAAAGTCTTACTGATTGTGTGTAATCAAAAGTTCAAAAATATAGGGGGAAAGGGACCTTTCAAAGAAATTAAAATATTATGGCTGTTGTAGAGCTGCTTTAAATCAATAATTGCCTAGATGAAAACACTGTAATAAAATTACTGAGCATTGATGACGACAGGTGCTTAGAGATAAGCTGCCAGCTACTAAATGCTGTCTGCCTCAAGTTACATACTCTAGGGGGAACCAGCTAAAGGTTTCAAAATCAGTAATGACTGAAATCCTGACCCAAGTCAAATTTTAACCATAAGGAATCGGCTCTCTGTTTGGGGATGCGTCGATGCTCACGTATTTTTAATACAAGATGCCCCATTTTCGGTTAAACGGAAACATCTTTTTAAAACCTTACGTATAGTCTATGTGTTTTCCCACCAAATACAGCTTCTTAATTTCAAATGTGTAGCATAGTAGCCTGTTGTCTCGCATTTGAATGACATTATAAAAGGATCAAAGTAGCAGCATAAAATATCATAAAATATATTCGGCACATCTAATTTGTGTGCTTCATTGACACTGTACGTAATTATTAATTATGTATATCATTTGTTTCTACTGAACTTTGCAGCACTGTCTATACTGACCCATCGTCATCACAACAGTTGAAAATGCTAGCTCGCAAAAAGAGTGCAAGTGTGACTACACGAATACCTACTTTAGAATAGAACTAATGCGCTATTTAGCTGCCCAACATTTAACTCCAGAGTATTAACCTTATCTCCAACTATAGTATTGTATGCTTTTCCGGTCTGAAAATAACTTGTAATTTGAAGCGCATCTTCATGCATTGTCATCTATGTACACGGGTATTTTATTATGCATGTACTAAAGACTACCCTTCATTCAATCAGCTAATCTGTACAATCTGTGAAAAATGTCTGATATGATATGTAAAAACATTCATAAAATGTTACTCTTCCGGCCTTTGAGAGTTTATCAGTAATTTGGAAAGGTTAACCTTGTTTGTTATTATTTAAACTTTTTGGATATAATGGTAGGTGCATTTTCGAAAAGACTACGGCTAAAAAAACAAATGAAACAAGTACCCTGTTAGTGCTACCTCTCTTCACCTCTGCCCGATATTATTGTTCATTGACAATATTTAAGATTCAAGTATTTTTAAGATGGGTTTATATTTAAAACTAACATGCTACAAAGTTTTAAAATAGTAATTAATCTACCAGTTACATTTGGTGCATTATGTGCGTTTTTGGTTTCTGTGCTACTCATATATTTTGCCATAATTACTATTATTATTTCGCTTACACAGCGCGCCAAACACATATTACGGCCCTTTCTTCCCCTACCCAATCAAACAGTGTAATCAGCACTTTTATGATACAATAGTGCTTTATTTCATTTTGAAGTTTCTAACTAATGCGAGGTGCGTAAAATCACCACCACCATTCTTAATCAATCACAATAAATTTTATATATGAATTATGAATTATTTAGTATGTATTTAAATATGTATCAAAGTTTGTAGAAGAAAAATTTGTGCTTGCTAATAGTCCTCCCAAACGGATGTGGAAAGCCACACCTTTATTATTGTTGTGTGACAAGAATTTCAGCATAATATGTATGTATGCCTATATGTGTAGTAATTTTTCTTTACAAATTTCTTGAATATTTACAACATGAATATACTTGCTCCAAATCCATTTCCCTGCTCATCTCTCCTACTCCAATCACTTGCAAATATTGTTCATTTATGCTGAAAAATTGTTGCTATTATCACGCTAAACGTTTGTAAATCGTATGAATATCTGGTAATTTTATCGATAACAAATGTGAAAAAATGTATTTATTTTAAAGGTATGTATGTATTTCTTCAAAAAGACAAAAGGAGTATTATCTTGTCTGAGTTTGTCCATATCCCTGCTTCGGTTGGCCTAGTATTCACTTTGGTCGCGAAAGGGTACAGGCCCAGCATGTGTCCCCGTACTAGCTTTTAAAATAATGCTTTTTGCAGCGTATACATAATATAAAGTTAACTCTGCACTTGACTACCTATTACAGAACATTAATATAAACGCCGTTTCCTCATGCCATATTTTGATACTCCTAACAGAAAAGCAGGAGCAAAATGTTTTCGAGAAGATTTCATTCATTGTCATTTAACCATTTTCAACTGCTGGTGCTGAATTGGGAGTCCTAACTTAGGACATAAATCCAAAAATCGTATACAGTCGGTCATGCCCAACTTTATCAGAATTTGATCGTCTCAAAGTTTCACGAATCGTAAATGTGTATTCTTAAATTTCATTTGAGTTAATGAAACTCTTTATTATTTTTGCTAAAACTAACTTTGCAGTAATTAACTCCTATGGTGCATCTCATTTTCTGCAGTATAACTATTTATGTATTGGTTCATAGGTGCCGTATGGGTTCATGTTCAAACTAAACTAGTTGGAAAAACAATACATTTCTCATATTATGGTAGTCAAAGCACCAAAGATTTTCAGAAAGTAACTTGCTCAATTTGCAAGGAGTCTCTTAAGTACAACCATCAGTCATTTCCAAAATACGTCCCGAAAACTTACGAAATTCTACACTTAGGTATTCACTCCTCAGCTAATCCTTTTTTTTGTGGTACATGTCAGTCCTTTGACTGTATACTTGCACTTTCAAAAAATGTGAAAGTGTCACTAATATCGGTATACACATATATATGTATGTGGCAGGAAAATTGTGTGCTAACCACTGTACACAATAATATGCATTATGTATATATCTAATTAGGTTATTATGGTCCGTGGTTAATAAAAAGTGTCGGATTTTGGAATTCTAAATTCATAATGTGGCACAAAAGGTAAGGTAACAGTGTTTCAAAACTGGTGAATTTTCGGGCAAATTCTACAACATTAATTGGTAATACTACAACTACAACTGGAAAAGCTTTTCCTTCTGCCTGTGTAAGTATTTACACGTAACTTCACGATGATTAGGATTGAATTATAATTTTAGCCCATTTTTAATCATAGTAGCCACTGACACTACTTAAACGTGAAATCCGCTTTCCAAACGGATATTATTAAGTTGTATGAAAAACAGCTTCAGCAACAGAACTTGCCTTACATTCTGGTATTAATGGTCGTGTGGCACTCACAATTAGAATGTAAATAGCCACACCATATCACCATCACACCTACCGACTAACTCCCTTGACAAAGTTTAATCCAGGGAATGCCCTATCTGACAGGAAATAGAAAGGAAGACTTACGGAGAAAGCTTTTTTTTATATAGCTGAGATATCTAGGTACTTATATACAAGATATGTGGCTAGGAGTTGTATACATAGTACGTGTTTGTGTCATTTTCGAGAGTTTTGCAGAGTTGCTATGCTCATAGTATTTTAATTGGAAAGCAAACAGTTTCCGAGAAAGAAAAACGGTCATACCATGATTTACGCCAGTTCTTTTCTTAAAAATCAGACTGAGAGCGTTTCTGTACATCCACTTTCTAAGAAACATACACACATGTCAATAGTTAATTCGTTCGTACCGTACGACTCGTACGTTGCTGAGTCAGTCGAGGAAATGGAGAAAGTATCGAAGGAAATCTTACAGTTAGATGTACAAATATTATAATAAAACCGATATAATTGTATATTTAAGGATCTCGGTGCACTATATGTTGTGATGAGTTTGACTATTACTCGCATAAACTGTATGTGCATGTATGGCGGATACATATGTATAAGACATATTATCTGCCATGGCAAAATATAAGAAATTATTTACTATACTTTAGTTAGTCTTGAGAGTAGTAGTAGTAGTAGTAATGGTGCTAGAAATCGTACAATTGAAAATAAATAAAAATTGTTTTGTATAGACTTAACATGGCACATTATATAAAAGGTCGTACACTATAAGTAAAAATGCAAACATGCAATGGAGGTGATTGGCTCGTCAATATTTGTAAGGAAACAAAGGTTTGAACTTTGGTTGGTGGGTTGAGTTTCATTTTTATTAATAATGTAGTATTTCATACCATTACTACATTTTACTCCACCGAAAAATCCAAGTGGTCGAATGAGCCTAAATAACTAATTTTGGTAGATAAAATGCTACCTATACAGTTGGAATTTTGGGAACAAATTTCGAATGCAGTCAATCTACCATTCTATTTTCTTATGTATACTTTATGTGTTGCATACACGTGCTACAATTATTTTCTGGCGAAAATAGCCAGTTAGCACGATGCGATGGAAGAAAAGCAACGGTTGACAGATTGTTTTTTTAAATAAATGTTTTATATTGCAAACTGGTAATAGCTTTAGAGGTGACTAGATGGTTTTTATATAAATGAATACCAAAGCCTCCAGAAGTATTTGATAAAGTTGTGTTGCTAAATTACAGTTATATATCCCACAGTTTACCAAAGGTAAATTGTGGTAAGTATCGGCGGGGTCGACAGAGTAAAAGAGCCCAACCAAACCGTTTTGTAAGGGTATATTAGGTGTCGTACCTAAAGTAGAAATTGTAATCCTTGTTTTTTTGTAAACCTTCACAAGGAAGACTGTGTAGAACGCTTGGTTAGAAAGGATAGACTAAGTAGCTGATGGAATATATATGTAGATTTGTAAGATGTTTTCAAATATAGACGACGTTTAATGCAATGGTAAGATTATAAGATGAATCTACCACAAAGTAATAGACATACGGGTTTTCGTTATGAAAGCTGATACATATTATTACTAGCGAGAAAAGAATATTTTTGTATTTTTGTTGGCTGAACAAGGTAATTGTTGTGTGTGTATTGTTAGTTAGAGTATGTGGTGGCAAAATATTTAATTCTTAATGAAGTGGCGAATGAAGTGGTAGAATGTAAGAGAAGACAAGAGTTTTAAGGAGATGCTGTTGTATTCAGTCAAGGCATTTAGGTTAGATCGAATGATTTTTTTAGCCAAAAGCCGTATTTTTTGCCATCTTATATACTAGTCTCGTGAACAAGTTTAGGTAATTCTTGAATTAGAGTACGACTGATGTGACGATGAGGGCTGAGACTGCTTTGAGTTGAGGGACGAATCTCTGAGTTTGTCCAACGGACATTACGATGATCCTCTCTTCCCATAGTGCCGTGCCTGGGAAATTGATTTCCGCCTGACTTCTGACTTTCAGTGAGAGGTGACGGAGTTTTTGTGGGGTCCTCATCAATATAGCTGATATCTGACATGGGACGAAGGCCAGGATGGCTCCGTGAGCTGCGGAGACTGTGCAAGCTGTGTAAACTATGAACAGATCTCTTCTCCTCCATATCCTCCAATGTGGATTTGAATGCTCTTATCACTCTCAACTGAAAATAGGACATTGGGACAGAGAGCCATGAGGAAAGGTTTGTGTCACAATTTTTTTCTTTACACTTTTTTTGCGTTTGTGATTTTTTTTTTCTCGTAGTGGCTTTATGAGTCTCTCTCTTTTCCTTGTTCCCCATTCCTTTCAGACCTATATATTCTCCCTCAAAGTCCACTCCCTCACATGATAAATACATAATTTTTAATATTATGTATTGCAATTCTCACAGATGTTTAAAACAGTACTATATCTGAGTTAAAAACGTTTATACGAAAATACATACTGGAAATCGAATACAGTAGCAAAAGACCTACGTCAGCTACAAAAGGATTAGCAATATTTCTTCTTGACTTTTAAAGAGATAGAAAGACAGATAGATATGTGGGTACACATGTGCAAATATCATGAAAGAATATTTTTATTTTCTGCAGGTGCAAGATACGTAGATAGTGAATAATTTTTTATATTCCAACGACATAATATGTCAATAGCAGTTGGCTGTTTAAAAGAAAATTTTGACTGTGTATTGAAAACAACGGAATAGGGGTTTTTATCTATCGGCAAAGTAACTTCATCATAACTTGTAAAGATCATTACGGAAAAGCATATTTTTATTTTGTAAATACATAGTGGTAACATAATTTTATATGCTACGCAACAGAGTACTAGCGCTGTCTTAGAGTTGGCAACTGAAAGGGCACTAGCACCAGATTGATGGGCACTTCAAGGGGATTTTGTGGGTTGTTTAGCAAGTACCAAACAAAGAAACTAAAAAAAAATAATATTTAGCCTATTTTTTTTATATAAAAAGCTTACAAATAAATGGGAAAACTATAAATTTGAAATGCTACAAAATAACCACAAAATTATAGTTGGAAAATAATAACAAAATTGAGAAACAACTACAGTTACTACCTCCACTGGAAACTACGCCGCTCTAATAACATGACGGAAAGGTCAATAATATAGAATGCAGCAACAAGAGGCATGCATTCTAATTTAAAAACAATGGTAGCAGTACTGGTCAGAATAATAATAATAATAATAATAATACTTGTTCTAAGAATCGAAACTTATGCTTAGCCAATTTTTGATAGCTACAATTACAGACTGATAAGCGTGCATGTGTTACAACAGGTAATCTACATTTAGTATGGAAAGTGCTCTTTTCACAATCCACTGTTTCACCTAAAACTTACTTCACGTTGTATCCCAAAGTGTCTTTTTTTCTCATTTTTGTACTAAATTGGTACCATTTAAGCTAAAATTCAAAAGCCAAGCACCTGATTTTGTAGTCTCAACTTTTTCATCTAACTACAAGGTACTGTTTACATGTCTTGGTAAAAAAGAGTCTTGTCAGCGATTGTCAATATGGCATTCAACTCTCCGTACTGCTTAAAAAATTTAAGCGATAGTAATTTCTGTTGATTTGTTCGTCTTGGATTATAACTTCAAAGCGACTTTGTAAAAAAAATGCTCTAAATGGTTTTTCACTTTCATGTGAACATTTTCATGGAAATGCGTACTGCCTGTATCATTTCTATCAGTCAAATTCAATTTCTGCACAATTTGTAAGACTTTGTCAGTGTCGCTCGCTAATTGAATGGAATTTGACAACGAAATAAACAGCTACAGTGCAGGTGTGTTAAGATCAACTCATCATTTTAGGAGCATTTAGGTAAAAAAAATAACCTGTAATCAGAGGAGAGTCAAGAAACTTGAAAATGAAATGAAAGGAAATCAACTGAAATAAATGTGACAAGACAAGACAAGACAACTACGTCTTCTAACAACTCAAGATGTTAAATAAAACAGACATATTTGAGTTTACAAACTAAGACAAAAAAGACGAGAGGCACCAACAATTTGTGGAGGTAACTTGTGTATACAGAGAAAGATACTTTCCCAGTGAAATAGTAAAAAGCAGATAACGTGCATAGTAAAATTGACCTACATACAACATACACGTAACATTGTAGCTAGCGCCAGCCAGATACTTGGACAGAAGAGAAGTACAGAAGAAGAAAAAATACTTGGAACTTCTAATCTGGAAACAACTCACAAAAATTGCGCGACTCTGTCCAAGGAAAATGAATTTTACGGAAATAAATTGAAAGTATGTTTTCATAACACCAGCTACTATGCCAACGTTCGTTTAAGGAATTATGCAGTGTAGGGACGCTGCAAGGATACCGAAATAATCACTTTTGAAAGTAATCTTTCAAATTACAACAAATTGAGGCTTTTGTACTCTAATGTGAATGTGATAATATTGATAATATTCACCCCTGGATTGGTGCCTAATAGTTTAATAAGCACTATTAACACATATTATGTACGTGGTACGACAGAGAATTCCTACTTCGTACTATAACACTTAAATCGTACAGATACACAAACAATTAGAGAAAGTATAACATTTAGCCTGACAGTGGACAAATGGTACAGCAATGTGTGGTGGTGGTGGTGGTAATGGTTTTAAGTATAATTATGTGTAAAGGATACCTACACTACGTACACATGACAATTTTAATTATCGTTATTATTTACGCAAGTGAGTTTGTGGTGCGAGTGATGGTGAGAGGAAACGGATCTAACTGAAAGTGATTTTTATCAATCAGGCAAAGTGTTTCTCTAAAGGGGACAGTCACTACGTACATGTAAAACAACATTTCTAGGTTTGTAAAGATTACAGTAGCGAAACTTGGTACATACATATAATATTGCACGAGAGAAATCAATAGTAATAGATAGTCATGAAATGACAATAATAAGAATACAATTGACAATAACAATTAACTGCGTTACAGTAATAATTAATAAACAGAGACGAAAGATAGAGACAGATCGTTGAAAATCGACAAGGGATGAAAGAATTGCATAGTTATCTATAAATTCTAGAGCAGTCAGAATTGCCCTTTTCACGAAGACAACATGCTCGCGTTTACATGAAAACAATAGGAGTACAGAAAAACTATAGTTTACCTTGTTTAACAAAATCTGTTCACATATATACTCATACTGTGGGTATTTTTATGGAGGACTCAAAGGAACTTATAAAAGAGAATATAAATGGGAAACCCTAAATATGTTTCGATAAGCTACATACTCAAAACACTGCATGTCTATAAAATCGCCATATCATTTTGACACAACCAGAAAATTGTAATGGGCTCAATTTCAATCAATTTACATTTGAAAGTATTTGGCGTATTTACAAGTATTTTCAGTGAAAGTGTGTATTTTTACTCGCTCAGCTAGCAAAGAGATTTCTGCATTATAGCTATTAATACCACTCTCAGCTCCAAAAATATATTTCGTATATTCAATATTATGATGATGCAAACATACCAACTTTCTTCCTGGAATCCCATTACCAGAATATTCCCCGGATATCTTGCCAAGTATCCTACAGTTTAAGTACCACCTGTAAAAACTGAATCAGTTCTACATTTTGTTCTTTTTTTTTCTAAACGGACTACTTTTTTTAAAGACAATATTATTTATCTTCCTTGTTTGGAAGCTTAGCAACTTTCAGTGGCGAGCTTTATTTTATACCTGTGCAAACCATAGGATAAATAGTTTGATATCAAGAAATCAAATATAGTAAACTCATTCTTTCGTTGGTATAATTACTGTAGTAAAGCTATCATCTTTTGGCGAGGGATTCTTTGCTATTTTCTAATTCTAACATTTACATCATTTTGATAAATTCGATAGCTAAGTAATACAGTTCCCAATAACTTAATAAATATCCCAGATAATGGTAAAATTCTACTGGTTTTGTGTCAGGGAAAACAAAATGTCATATTCACAATAATTTATAAAATGTATGTGTGTATTACAAAAGTAGATTTGCAAAAATGATTTGGATTGTACAGATGCGATAATACTTAAGGCGTCTTTACAACAGTAATACATTTTTTTACAGCATGTAATTGCCCTGTCTATCTTGGCATGACGTTCTGAATGCTTATGCACTTTTGTCTTTGCAAACAGTAATGATTTTAATCATTGATAACATCCTTAACAGAAAAAAATTTTGATACCTTAATGTAAGTATGAATACAGTAGGATGATGGCAAGGAGCTAAAAGTGTGTTCACGTGGTTATACTCATATAAATACATATATATTTTCATAAATCGTCAATAGTGGTAGTAATAATAATAATAATAAGTATGGGTTAAAAATATTTTGAGCATGCACGGTTACATGACCTACTGATTGTGAGATTAGAAGACACTGTCATGTTGCAGGATCATTTCTGCAAGTGTGCGAAATTGTGAGAACAGCTTAAAATCACAACTGGGAGTAGAAAGATTGAAAGAGAAAAGTAACGAAAAAAAGGTGGAAAAGTAACGAAGAGAAAATCACACAGAATTTTGTCAGGCAGGCAGAATAAGAAGGGAAAACGGGGTTATGAATACTGATTCTTTCCTCATGGTAGTAGTAAGTTATAGAGTACACTGAGTCATTATCATAATAAAAAATTATACTAATCGCAAAAAGTTACTGAAAAACTGTCAAACTAATACAAGCATTGTATATTTTTATAATAATGATTATTATTATTATGATCATGTTTTAGGTATATATAGATAGACTATATGACATACAAATATGTTTTACGGACGACGAGAAAGTGAGTATCTATAGAGTAATACATCAAAATCACATGACTTGAAACATTTAAAAACTTAAAATTATGACAGAACCATAGAGAGATAAAGAGAGAAAATAGAGGAATGAAAAGAAAAAAAATTAATATTGATAATATAACTGACAAATGGACTTGCCAACTGTTGGTGAACTTAGTCATGAGTAGTAAAAAGATAATGTCGCCTCCTTCACAGTTGACAGTGACAAAATATACTTGTATCATGAAAGAAAATACTGATTGGGGAGAGACCCTCAAAACACTGAGTTAATGATAATAAAAAAAATACTCATGATGAAAGAGACGCAGACGAGAGATGAAATACAAAAAAAAATGAAGAGAATAACTTAAAATGAGTCAGAATGGCAACAAAATGAAAAAGCAAAGGAGAGAGGAAGAGATAAATATAATGAAGTAGTACAGTCGCGTAATTTATACTTTGCATAATAATTTGTGTAAAGACTGAAAATTGATATAAATTTATGACAAATCGCTAAGTAGACTGAATATATGAATCATAATACATGTATAAAAAGGTCGAACGTGGAAAGGACCCTGTAGTCTCGATTCCATTGTGAGTCCCGTATTAATAAATCGATGTTCAGCTCAAAATTATAATGGAGTAGTAGTAGTATCGGTTGTTTAAAATATTTAGAGAGTAATAATATTAACAATACAATAAGAGTAACACTGTCAGTGGTAAATAGTTTCGCACCACGACACCAATTAAATGGGTAAGCTCTGGTTCCTGAAGTCATCAGAGTCGGCTACTAGTATACAGTAGTTGTAGTATAGCGATTATTACAGGAAAAGAAACAATTCTGAAAGTACACATATCACACTGGTTCAACAAACAACTATAGTTTGCATCTATGCAGAACTTGTAGGTGACAGTCTTGAAAAGGTGAAAATGTACGCTTTAGTTGGAAAGGTGAAGTTCAAACGGAGTGACTAAACTTACACAATTCAAACATTGAACACATAAAAAAAAAACTTTTCCCTTGCTTGAAATAGTTTTCACCTGCTCAAAGTAAAGATAACCTCCCCTTTTACTTGGCTTGTTATTAATGTCTATTTCATTTTTAGTAAACCTCATTTATAAAACATTACTTAAGGTTGAAATTAGTTTCAACAAATGGAAACTAATTTTGCATTTGAAATTTTCTGCATTTGATACAAAATATATCTTAAAATTTCACCATGAACGGTAAATAGCTGTGTCTTTTCCGTAATAATCATTCAGCGGTAGTTTGTGATAGTAAACGGTAGTAATAAATAAAAATACAGTACGCAATAGTATAGAAGTAAGGCCAGTGAGAGAAAAGAGAATTTGAGGGGGAGTACATGAGGAAAGGAGGAGGGAAGATTGGGGTAGTAACCATTTCAATAAATATAGAAAACATATTCATAGGGATTTCATTGCCCCTTTAGCCATTGTAGAATATTTATAAACGCACATCTCATTACTCAGATGATATGCGCCGTAATCAAAGTCAGAACAATATTTAATATATATGCATATACTTATATATATATATGTGCATATATATATAAGTATAATATGTAGTTGACAAAATTCTACTCATTAAAGACCCAACAAGTTTTACTATTTATTCATTCAAGAGGGATTTTCAGACGCGCTTTTAACTATTCTTTCCCTTTGCTATTAAATATTGACTCTTTGGCAATATTATTATTCGGCTTCAGTGCATAAACAATTCACTGCTTTCCCTTTCTCAATGGAAATATAATTAATCAAGTATTATTTTGAACTTTAGAACTGAGAAAGCTGCCAATTATTTGAATGAAGTCGAATGAGTATTGAGAGAGCTAAACGATTTTATGGTGTGCTAATGACATCAACAAAATACTGTTGAGTTGCAAAACTTTTAAACTGGACATTGAAATTGACCATTATTAGTTTGCTGACGTCAAGACAAGCTCACCAGAAATTAAAATCTTAAGAAATGTCCTTTATACTAAGGTGTCGCGGTAAAAATGAGTTACTTCTAAAATGTATGAGTATTTTATATACTTCTTCTTCGTGTCTTTTTCTGAGCTTTGATTCTCACCAAAAATTGAAACATTATTTTTACTCACTTTTCCCGAACACAAGGTATATAAGACATTTCTTCCTCATTCCTGAACCTTCACGCATGTATAGCTATGACTAGATGTTACAGCGCGCATGATGTTATGTATTTATATAACTAAGCAAAACAATGAAACTTTCAAAGGTAAACACCATACCTGAGTTTGCAATCTAGTCAGTCCGCGGATCCAAAGTATTTGACCGGCACTACGTCGCTTATCTGCATCCGGGTCATACTCTTCACCCAGCGTGACACCCTCTGTAAACTGCTCTGGGTGTCCACGACCCCACCTGCAGATAAAACGGGATAATTTACGGTCGTTTAGAAGTTTATTCTTAGCGTAAATACAAGGGAGGCATAATTATGTAAACAATTGCTTACGATAGAATCTTCGGCAGCTTTCTTGTTGGGACCGTAGTCACTACCTGTCCCCAAATAAGAGCACCAACGCCAAACACTAAGCACCACATCCACTGCTCAACGCTAAGTGGAAAAGTTGAAAATGCAAGTCCGCCATATTGTACAATAACAATCTGCAATACAATATAATGCTCAAGTAAGTGTATTTTCACTTAAAGAAAATGTTTCATAAACACATACATATATGTATGTACATATATATATCCTTGTTTGGCTGTGATACATATTCAAGTAGTGGTATTATGAATTAGTTTTTGTAATTACCTGTGACCCTGCAGTTAGAATCCAAATAACGTAGAAAATGGGATTTGTGAAAATTCCTTTGAACACGTTCCTCTGTCCATGAATCTTCCTTGCATTTATCTCATTGAACAATGTCATCATAACAAAAGTATTGAAAATCATGGTCATATGTGCAGATGGTTCCACAATTTTCGTTCCATCATCAATATCCAATACAATATGTCCTACAAGATTATTTTATTTTGGCTTAGTATTTATGTTGCCCAACATCGGTATATATGTTAAGTGAAACTTTATTGTTATATACAAGCATTTTTAAAAAATATTATTTGCATGGCACCAGTAAAAGTCAGTTGCTTTTTAAAATTAGAAGTACTTTAATATTGTCTTAAAACCTTAAGCGGACTCATGCTAACTGCACAAGCACCAGTAAAGGCCACAATTACAGCAACCACGTTGACAGTAAGTTGAAACTGAAGAAATTTCGCAATGCTATCATAGACATTTCGACCCCATAGTACGGCTTTCACAATGCTCGAAAAGTTATCATCAGTCAAAATAATATCAGAGGCTTCCTTTGCAACATCAGTACCGGCAATGCCCTAGAAAATGAGATGTACGGTTTTTTGTCAGCCACTTGGTCTTTTTGGAAGTAATGTTTCAGACTCATATGTTGAATGTAAAATTTTTAAAACTGTTCAACTTACC
>JAHZMZ010002848.1:0-21751 GCA_027743805.1 Lepidocyrtoides sp. E14 | reverse complement strand
GAAAACTATCTTGTTTAATATGGATGCAGACGAGTTCTTGGTATTGTTGTCGTTTTGATTTTCTTCCCATAAAAACAACTTTTCAGTTGCAGCTTCACCGTTGATATAGTCAGAGCTGGCAAGCAAGGAATTGTTCATTACATTTCTGGCCTCCTGAAAAATATTTTGTCGCCATTCTTTCCAACTTTTAACCCCTGCAAGATTATAGGCATATGAAGAGTCTGAAGAACACATTCCATACTTATCATCATTTAAGCTCACTTCATCCACCAAAAATTCCAGTTCTAAGTCACTAATATCACTTTTGTCTTTCAGATCGAATTCGTAAACATTTTCATTATTAGGGATCGACGACGGAATTAATTTAGATGGGGGCATCTTGAAAAACACTTTACAGTTGGGGACAAATTTTGTCCACACTTTCCTACCAAACTCTTTGGAATCTTCGTCTTCATCCTCACTCGACACAAGGTCTACTACAACTTCTGAAACTTGTGGTCCTTTAGACGTTGATGGAACTACATCAAACCAAAAGGCGCAAAGATTAAAAGTGTTTTTGCATAGTACAGTAATCTAGAATCGTTCTGTCAGTTAAGCCTGTCATATTTTATGCATCTCTACCTGGTTCTTCAGACATTTCCATGTACTCTTCCTGACAACCTACGCTATGCGATATCTCCTGTATTTCTACTCCGGCATGACTGAAGATCACTTCATCTACAATTTCAACATCAGAGTCTGCTTCATCGACGGTGTAGCCACTTGGTTCAGTCTGGAAACCATCCCCATCAATGATGTTGCTTACGAATGGCGACTTGGCCTGAACCTCAGTGTATCCATCCATTAGCTCATCAGAACTTTCAGGTTCTTCGTCCCCATAAAGATTGTCTGAATATTTCCGTTTCAAATTTTTTCTCAGGCTGAGAGTAGAACCTTCGGAGGTGCCTTCTACTTCAATAATGTCTTCCTTAGAAATGGGCTTCATTCCAAGACCTTCTTCTATAATTATATCATCATCCGTTTCCATTTGCCTGACTTCTTCAGGAATACTTTGAGAATCATCACATGAATTTGGTTGATACCGGTAAAGGCAATAGCCTCTTCGGTTTAAACACTTGTAGACAAGATACTCCTCATGGGTGCAGTGTGTTACCTTTCCAGAGCGATCCCTTCTATGTGGCACCAGAAGAAGAGACCGAGCACGTTGGATACTCAGACTTACATGATTACAAAATATTTCGGCTTTGCCCTGTAAAGTCGAACATATTGCTTGACTGACTAAATAAATTAGAGCTACATACATGCATGTAACAATTAATTTTCAAACGTTAGTCGTCGCGCCCGCAGCATGGACATTTGAATTATCTGCTATCAATCTTCTTACAAGTTCTAAAAGTAATAAAGCCTCCTCCGGATAGAGATGCGCCTGTCTTCCCACATCATATCCATATCTAGCTCTGATGGTAGTTCTGTCGTCCGTTAGTACTAGTTCATTATATTCGGGGCTCAATTCGATTCGTGACAATAGATTGCTATACAAATTTTTTTAAAAATTATAATCAACTGAAATTCAATTACTGAATACATAGATTTTTAATATTCAATAAAAAATATTTACGTTCGCAAAGCTCTTTTAATATTTAGTGCTTCAGTTAATTCTTGAGGCGTAAACCCTGAAGCTAGCGGTTGTCCGTCATCATCCAGTCTTGCAAATAGTTTCTTCGCAGCCTCAACATTGGCTACTGCATTTAGTTCAGATTCACTCATGGTCACTTTCAATAGTGTAATAGTGGCTCGTTTTTTTCAAGGTCTTTTCATCGTCGTTGTCACCGTTTGCTGAAGTCTCCATTTCTACCTGCAAACAACAAACCAACGAAAATGATTTGATCAGATAACCAATTAACATATAAATGACGTACTTAATGCAACATACTTATAAATTTTGAACAGGCTGGCTGAAGAAAGAGTCCTTCAATTGTACACATCCAGGTTAAAACGTTGTTGCATACTGCAACAAATACCGATAAGAATGCAAATTTGCTGTCTAATTACTATTGCCAGTATTAGTACTACATAATAGGTAATAGGCTGGCGATATATAACTACAGGTGCCGCTGTGTGACCTTTTGACTTGCACTGACATGGGCAATGTAATATGCACACGGATGTTACGATGTTAGGCTATACGCAGTCCACATCCAAAAAATGGAGGTGGTGTTCACATTGTATGTTTTCTGAAATTTGCAGGCCTGTTCTTTCGAACATATTTGGAATGTCTGAAATTTTGGACCCAGGCAGGGAGGGGTCATTACGACTCTACATGTCATAAGTCCTTATTTTGGACTTTCCAGGGTCAAATCTACCACAGGTCACGTATTATTCTTTTGAGCATAAGGAATGCAAAACCAGTTAAGATAGATTGAAACAGGGTCAAAAATGGGGAATGCTATTAATGCTAATCCTAACGATGGGGTCAAATTGACCCCTAGTCAATCATTGTTCCGAAAATCTCATATGCTCGAAAGCATAGCTTTATTTCAGAAACTATTAAATGTGAACACGTATATTTTATGGGGGTCCCTTTACACTAGTAAATGCTCGTAGAGTGAATGTGAACTGCTTAGCTTAACATCCTTGACCTTATCACAAAACTAGCTATTAAAGGTGAAGGTGCAAACTTTATGCATAGTAGTCTCACAAAATGCCAATAATGCCATTCAAATTTCAAAATCGTGTTTTATCGATTGGGGGATTGAGTAATGCAGATTGTCATTATCATTAAGTATGTGCGTTCATGTTGGCTTACATTCATTATTATATTTTTTGAAGCTCAAACTCACTCATCATTTGTCATTGATAATGCAATGCATGCGTAGAATATTACGAAACAATTATTACCATTTGACAAGAAGACGCCTCTAATTTCATGGAGTATTGATCAACATTGGAAGGAACTAGGAATACCTTTTACTACGCTCATAAAAACCCACGTTTGTGTGTGCAAAGAAGTTAACTATTCACACAGGTATCTTGGTGAATCACTGCACTGACCTGCACTAACAAATTGACCTTGCCTTGCTACAATACACAATTTGATGACGATATATATTGATAACTTGTATATAGATAACCTTTTTCTTTCTGCACTTCACTGGTAGGCTGGCAGGCTTTCATAACTTCGCATACCGAATATCACGTACTTTCTTTCTCACTATTTGGTTTGCTTTCACTCAACTTTTCTCAACAAAAGTATCCTGCTGATTGATGATGGGGAAAAACAAAATTACCTACTTTATCAAAAAAATACACAATGTGTGTTCAGAAAACGTAGCGAACTTGCTTGCAGAATATTTTAATAAGACTATTCTACGTCTTCCCGGACAAAAGCTCTTGTTTTACAGGGCTTTTGTGAGACTTTTCTTGTAAATTTGAGTGCGTGTATTTGTGGTAAACATTGAACTAGTGAATATGCAGTGTATTTACATTTACACTTTTCGTATGCCTGGCTTGCCTACATAATATCTTGGACGTACGTGCGTAGGGCTCGAACATACACACTACACACCAATCAATGCTATGCAATGCTATGTAGTCGTGGTCTAGTGCAATACAATGTGTAGTGTGTAGTAGTAGTAGTAGTACATTCATGCGTGTATATATTTTTGAGTGTAGATTAGAAATAAGAAAGAAGAGTTGATGGCAATTCTGTCACTTTTTAGTAAAAATTCGTGCGAGTGAAAGTAGTCGCAGTCACACACAACAACACATAAATTCACAGATTGGGGTAGGTGATGCTGTAAATCGGAAAAAGATCACGTAAAATTACCTTCCTGCTACTTAATTTAGTGTTCTTTGTGCGTTATAAATATTTCCATTATCTACGTCCTTGTGTATGTAGAGATATTAGATAAATTTGAGGGCGTATGTCTAAAATTTGAGTTCCGGTTTCAGCAGCTTTGTGCCATATGTTCTACACGTGTTCTACTGTGTTTTACTAAATTGCTGTCGCCGGCTGATCATTATTTCTCAAAAAAATTTTCAAGTTTATTTTATTCAAATAAAAGATTCTTCAAGTGGGATAGAATAGAATAAAGGGACTTGAGGAAATTTGTAACGTTGTATATAACATTTTAAGAGTGAAGAAGCGGGCCTATAGGTCAGCAAGGATGCGAGAAAGGAGTAATCTACTTGTAAAGGAAAGCCAGGTTGAAAAGGGAAAAACTAAAAAATACTCGTTAATTACTGTGAGAACTCAACACAATGAATCGTCAGAGGAGGCTTGAAGCTATTGAGAGGAGACGGGCGTTTATTGATAGCCAACTGCACATGTTATCATATCCGGAAGCTAGGGTACCGAACATCATCCGGAGCAGGACCGGAAGGCCAGTTGCGGCAAAGGCGAAAACTTTCCAAGCTGTAAATTATGTGGAAAACAAAGAGGATGCCTTTATCACGTCGACCCAGTCTGCCCAAAATTTTTCAAGAGGACTTATGAGCAATAACAACCATTTATTACAGGCACCGGTAGTGGCACCAGAGTCTTTGGGAGCTGTGGAATCAAGTACAGCAGGTGGAGTTTATGTCGCACTGTTGAATGCTGGAGAGGAACAACAAGAGCAAACACAAATGACGATAAGCATGGACAGTGATGTGGATCAGAATGAGAGCATTGATGGTCGGGTTCCAATAGCGCTTCCTGATGAGGTGGCAAAAATGCTTGCCAATGCAACTGGTACATCAGAACAGTTCATTCGAACACTTAAAACAATTCAAACTGAAGACGGCACTATTATGGTGGTATTAGAGGGCAACAATTTAGCTGAAAATGAAGTCGAAACACCTGTAGACACAGCAGATTTGCAAAATGTAAGCAACGATGGGGAGGAAAGTCCGAAAGTATTGCTACAATCAATGCCTGTTTCTCAAGTGCCTGAGAATGAAGTAAGGCATGATGTAGAGATAAAAGCAGAAGCAGAGCATGAGGAATCTTACATGATTGTTCAAACTGAAAACGGTGAAGTTTTAGTTTCGAGCCAACTGTACCCCCAGTTTCAAGCGTCATCAGCTTCTTCTAATGAGAGCATTGTTCAATATATTGCAACCGAAAGCGGAGCTATTGAAAATCTCTTTTCAAGCAAAAACCTTTCGGATTTGTCCTATAATAGTAGCTCTCCTGTTACCAGTGGGTTAAGCCCAAAAAGTGTACCGAAAATCATTAAAAGACCCGCAACAAAAGCAAGTTCTTCTGCTGTTGGTTGTGGTACTGTTGTTAAAAGACCCTGCAAACAAAGTTCAAGTACCGCAAACCGGGCCAAAAGTTCTAAAATACTCAAGAAGAAAACTACTATCCGTCCAAAACTGGTTCAAAATATTAACCAAGCAAATGACAAAGTATCTGTTGGAAGTCCTGCAGTTACAAAAGTTACAAGTCTCAATGTGGATGAGAAACCTCGACCTTTCAGGTTTGAACTTCCTGAACTGGAAGATCGTTTTAATGATCTCGACGAATGTTTTATGAGTGTACCTGTTCCAATAAAGTAAGGCTCAAAGGTGAAAGTTGCTTTCTAACCTTTTGGTAAAATTAAAGCAATATTTTTATTGCCATTACACCAATATGTGAATGAAGTTCTATATAACATATTATGTAGCAAAAGAGTTGATGAAATGAGAATAAAGTTAATTTATGTATTTTATTTGTATATTTGCTATGCGTAGAATTGACAGCCTAAAAAGTGAAACGACAAAGAAGGGCCCATCTGGTGAAATGATGGAAAAACTTGAATCAGAGTCATCTTGCAATACTGTTGTTACTGCTGTTCAAGTATCTCCTGCTATCAATGTGGTTAAATCTGAAAAAGTAGTTAATGAGGATGGAGAAAACCATGAGAGACCGACCATATTTCCTTGTCAGAATATACTATCCGAATCCGACGGGAAGGAGCCAATTCAAGGTAGTATATACATACATACGTCTGTCGTAAATATACCATTGTTTTGACAAATTTATTAGCTGTGAATTTTAATATGGGCCTTTTTTCACCCAGCAGAAACTGAAATGGTCACATGTTCAGAGTGCAATCAACAGTTCATTTCTGAAACTGCTCTGCTGATCCACAAGCAAAACAACGACAACTGCAACTCGTTCCTTCAGTGTGTCCAATGCTTTCAAATTTTCGATTCGGAATCTTCTTTTTTAGACCATGTAGAAAATTGTGACGACAGCAAACAAAATAATATAAAAGAGAATGTACTGTCAGACAATATGGCTGCCAATAGAGAATCGCAGAGTAAAGGAGAATCGGGAGAGGAAAATCTCATCATCAAATCTGTGAATTCCCTAAGTTCCGCTACGATAAGTTTCACGGTCCCTTCTGAGGTTGCAGAAAACGTACAGTTGCCAATTTCTAGTCCTACACAAGCGAACGGACAAGTTTCAAATTTTCATATTATGTCGGATCAAGCATCATCGCCTGTTGTATTTGTTAATGATTTGGATTTGATCGAGAAAAATGAAAATCTCGTGAGTTTCTGTGTTCAGCTAGTGAGTGATTGTAATGACTCAAATGGTTCCTCTCCATCAAAAAGGTCGAAGCTCGTGGTGGTGGACACTTTTCCAAATGTTCCCAATGCTCATTCAGTTGGAAGTCTCGAACATCAAACAGAGGTTGATTCTTCAACAAAATGTAGTTCCTCAAATATTATTGTTAGAGCAAACAATTTCAGCGAAGTAGCCGAGGGCACGGTTGATGTTGGTCGAAGGACCCTTCATAAGGCATCTGCAAAGGCACACATGAGCAGTGAAATTGACGACTGTAGTTCATGGGAATCTAACGAAACAGAAGGCCACAAAACTCCAAATCATTCAGAAAACCGCAAAAGTTCAGCAAGTTTACAGTCTGCCAGGATCCGTTCCGGAAACGATAGAATAAAGGCAATGGATAAAATTGTAACAAATGAAGAAGAGTTAGAGTTTAACTTCCGCAACATATTCGAGCAGGTCGTGAAACAAAGCATTACATTCAATTGAGATTGTCAGTGAATTGAATTTTTTCAGTAATGTTTTCCAGTTTTCTTTCAAGAACAAAATCTCTGCAACTATGTATCTTTCAACAAAAGCGTCTTAATTACTTACCTAAACTCATAAAATACAGTTTTATTATATTTACGTAAAGCAATATATATATATATATATATAGTGTTTACCGTTGAAAAATCATGTTTGTAGAGCCAATAGTGTTTTGTAAAATAAGTATATAATAATTTGCATGAAACGAAACTTTATATTTTTTACGTATGTATAACGCTTTATTATTATACCTAAAAATAAACTGTATGTTTGTTTGTGATCTCTTTCACTGATCATAAATACGTACACAAAATACAATGAAAACTTTTTAGTATTACATATATCACTATCCCGCATCATCTCAACCTTCCAATTTATGACAGAGCTTCCACCACGTCTATTTGAGCAGCCGCTTCATCCAAATGCTTCTGCGACTTGAAATGTTTCTTAATCAGCTCTACAGCTTCCATTTTTGCCTGTGTATTAAAAACTTGTGTCAAAATAATTTAGTACAATGTAATGAACTTTTAAGACCGTACCGTACCGTAAAATCGTCATCAGTTCGTACAACCCTGTTTTCAAGAGACTTCAAAAATTTTGCTGCTTTGCGAGGTTCTCCCAATTGAATATAAGTCTTGGCTAGCATAAGGTGATTCATACTGTTGAATAGAATGACAAAAGGATTACATTTCTTGTCTTCATTCTATTTTATTTTCATCCAGGAAAAATTTCATACATAGCCAAATCAAATATATAGCCCACCAACCTGTAAAAGTCCGGTTCAAGCTTTTCCGCATTGATAAAGTGCTCTAAAGCTTCTTGGTAAGTACTTTCAGGAGGAGTTGCGAACAGGGTGGCTGCAACTTTTCTTTGATACCACGGAACCTCCGCAACTGAAAAGCACCTGCACAGACACATAAAAAACGACAGATATTATCCAGATTAAAAGGTTCATATTTTTACATGAACAAAGACATCGTTGTGCCGTGCCACCCATTTAATATAAAGCTGCTCTGACTTCATGTTTCTTACCAGTTTCCTAGCATGTAGTGGCTCGTCGGATCTTTCGGATTTAGTTCCACAGCTTTCTATAAAAAGGCATCCAACATTTTGAAAGTATTAAAGTTTTGTATTCTCTGTCGTTTTCTACCCAACATCAATAACGCCGTGCCGTGCTATGTAATGCACTCGCACATAATTGCAGTGGTTGGAAAATGCCATAAATATTAAGTATAAAAAGTACAAAAGATTATTTGAGTGCCATAAATTATAAAAATAGCAAATAAATACAAGAATATTTGTGAGACATGATAAAATCATTATTCATACCATTATATGTTTTTTAACGTTCACAGATTGACTTATCTGCTCTTTGAGTCCCTTGAGAATGCTAACTTCATTGAGGAGAATGGCCATCCATTTGTGCACAGCGAAATTGCCATCATCTATCTCAAGTGCTGTTGTAACCAGCTCAAAAGCACTCCTCAACATATCTGCTTTCTCCTCCGCATTAGCAGTTTTCTTTGCAAGCGCGTACAATATTCTGGCAAGTCGCCATTGAAGTTCCGGCTCCTTTTTGTCCTGATACACATTAACATTATTTTTACATGAAGCTTCGGTAACACTCTTTGAATTTGGAACTGAGCAAGCAGCCATATTTAAACAAAAATTTTATTTTTGGCATTATCACCACAAGTGAAAGTTGATTTTTTCCCTACTCAATCGCTAATGTTTCTCTATTTTTAGAAGAAGAAAATGTTTGTACGCTTTGTGGTGGCACTCTAATGGGCTTTGTATTTTCTTGTTGTTCATTTGAATATTCATGAACTCTCATTATTGTGGGAATGAAAGGACATTGGTGCCAAGTGACACTGTGCCGCTACGCTACATTATTATGTACTTGCATACTTTACTAATATTTTACTTTTACTCACCGTATGTTCATATAAAATGTCAAAGATTTTGTTGTACTCTGAAGGATCGCCATGTTTGTAGAGATCGTCTATTTTATACAGCATCTCTGCAAGTATCTTCCTTTCTGCTGTTGAAATGTTTTGGAATCTAAGGGTCTTGGCAAATCTCTCGATGGCTCCATCATCTGAACCTTCTTTCTTGTTCCATACTGACCATGCTTTCACCACAGGAAAGGGGAGAATCGTAGCACAAAGACATGTCTTTAGAACGGACCCAGCAGGAGTCCTCCCAGTAGCTTGTACTCGCTGTCGTACACCAACAGCTACCATTCTGGAGGAAATGTTGTGTATATTTGTTTGGCAGTTGTGCTACGAAACGAAAACATAAAAAAAACGCTATAAAATTTATCGTTTCGGATACGCTCATTACCCGTGCAGTTGAGTTCCTGTGAGATTCTTATGCGACCCATTTTGTTCAAGGAATTTTACAACGCCTCAATCCAAAAGAAGGGAAACAAAAATAAATACATGCATTTAATTTTTTTTACTCAAAAGCGCGTTAAGTCAGGGTACTTTTCAATGTTTATATTATGCACGTTCTGTAACTTGTATAGCTTGCTTGGAGAAGGCTGACTGGGAGTAAATAAATACTTGGTCCAAAAATGGACAATCTTCCATCACCCCATGTAACACATTTAGAATTTCTTGTGCAACTTTGCAGAAGAGCTCTATATTTAACTTTTTCCTTGAGCTCCGCATTTCCTTTAACTAAAAAAAATGTATTTTCCCTATGAACATGCTTCAATTTTAGTTCTTAAAAAGTAAATGTATAGTTATCCGAGTTTTTGCTTTTAGACTAAGAAATAAATATTTTGTCACGCTCCATTAAGTTGTAAGCAAAGTCAAGGCAAAGAGACATTATGAGAATATTTATGCGTTCAGGAGACGTATTTTTTTCTGCAAGTTGAATGGGCAGTAGTGGAGGCAGGGTGTGCAAAAGTATCTCAGACATTTTTGCTTTCCCTTTTCTACGTCTCCACTCTCTGTGCAACTTTTAGCTTTCTGGATTTTTTTGACGTTGTCAGTCGGCATTATGTTTGCATTGTGTTATGTTTCGGTGAAGCTAGACGTTAGAAAACGTGTTTCTTTGAATTACTGGGATGCCTTGGTATAGGTGGTTTTTTCACTTTATATGTGCATGCTCTACTCTACAATAATTGACTACAACCGCCCCACTTGACTTGCACTGACAGACTCACTAATAAATGTGTCTTTAAAGTCCCTCCGAAAATAATCAATGAGACCATGTATAACTTCTCGTTTACGTAGATTATCCCTGCTCAGACGGAAAGGACTAAAATCCTGAATGGCCTATGTAATTTGTATGAAGTTGAACTATGGGCTTGCCCCAACGCCAACGATATCTACTTTTACTTTAAACTAAAAGCAAAATAAAATAAAGCACTAAACATTCATCAAGTAAAATAAATATTAAGAGACTAGTTGTAGTTGTACGAATTATTTTGTTAGCAGTAATTTTACATGAATATCTAATATTGCGGAGCAAATACTTTATGACTTCTCCCAGCAAATTTGAAATTAGTGTAAGTCATGCATTCTACGCAACTTTTCCATATAATTTTGAGGGAGCCATAAAGTAGTGTGGATGAAAACCACTTATTCAAACCCTCTTGAAAGATTTACATTCACGGATGATGTATAGAAAAAATTATTTCATGCCTGCCAAGTGTTAAGGGTTTTTAAGATACTTTAAAGGATGATGCAGTTGTCAGCTACAATGACAGAATATAGCATTTTGGTGAAATAGAGTAAAAGAAACCTTATATGTATATAAGGTTTCTTTTACTCTATGTTTTGGTGAAATAGGAAGGAGGTCAGTAAGATGTATTAAAATGAAAATGTCAGAAGAAATCACAAAAATGTGCGCAATATGCGTTATACGTGTCTCTGATCGTGATCATTTGTGCGTAGTGCGTACTCTAAACACCTGTAAGTAGTACATAGTACATATACCTGCCTGAATGCATTACACATTGGTTTCCGTTTAACAGACTAGAAATTCATACTTTTGTCCTGTCTTAAGTATTTGAAGAGTTATCTCTCGCTGTCTTTGTTTAACTATCATAGCAATATGAGCATACTAACGCACGCATGACACCCAATTTTCCTTCGCCATCTTATATTTTTTTTTGTAAAAAGCAAGGGATATCCCATCCCATAACAGCTAGACATGCCCGGCCCGATACATTGATACAAGACATTTATATGTCGCAACATGGGAGTTAAAATCCCTGCGTTGCAATGTCATGATGAATGAACAAGGGGAGGATTTACTTTTTGATTAATCATCGTCGATAATTTTAGCGTTCAATTTTCAAATTACTACATGCCTCCATATAAATTTGTAAACCATCTTACCCTAAGCGCATCAACGATTCCTCCGTGAAAATAGCGGAGCTGAGTTAACATTTTCTTCATTTTTGCTTTCTTTTGAGACGACACTCACTCACTGAGAACTTTTGTACAATATAAGATTTCAAAGAAACCCGACAATCTGTTGTCAAACTACCCAAACGCAATGATACATTTGCTTTTTAAAGCTGTTAATCGAATCACTGTTTTTCTTTCTTTCAATCAATTTATGCGTAGACGGAGCCAGTGTATATTTTTAGGATTACGAATTACGATGCACCGATGTGTTTTGAAAAAAAATAAAAAATATGACAGGTACAAATACACAAATTTTTTTTATTTGATTCACAAAAAAAAACAATTTGTTAAGTTATTTTTTTTATTTGGACATTACAAAGTTACTTGAAAGAATTCCTGCAGAAGTAATTTAATGTTGACTGCACTCTGAACTCGTTACAAGTACAAACCATGCATCCCGTCCAAAGTCCTTTTTATCTCTTGCATTTTTCAAAACATGAACTTTAGAGTTTCACTTGACATTTGATTATGTGCGTATGCACATAATCTACGTTTGTCTACGCTAAAATCATTTTAGCTGTTTGTGAGAAAGTCACTGTGTACTGGTATGTGGTACTATTGGTACTCAACATTCAGTAAATATAATTTAAATTGTACTTTTTGCTTACGCTGCTATATAATTGCTGGTTATATTCATTGATTATAACCTGCAACGTTCTTTTCATCCACTGATTTTTTTGTTTCAAGCTGTTTTTCAGCTGATCCACGTCAAATTCTGTTGAAAACTTAGATAGGTTGTAGTTGTAGGTACTTTATAGTACTGTGTGGTACACTACAGCAGTACTGTTTTGGCAGAGAGAGCTTTTTTATGATCATGCAGTGCAAAATGTAAAGCTCTGGGTGAACCTAGCGCAAACTCATGATGAGGAAAGAGCCCGAATGAAAATCTGTGAGAAGTCAATAGCGTTTTGAAAATAAATTGTGAAAATGTAATTGAATTACACACGTAATATAGCCTAATAAATGTGCATGCAATCTAGTTTCGCTATAATATAACTGTATAGTTTAATGCTTGTTATTATGTGTAACTGTGTAGCACTACTTTATGGATGAGAGATCTCGTTAGTTAATGCAATTTTTTTACTAGCTATGCTTTGATCAACACACAGAATGAGAAAATGAAGTGCACACACCTCCTCCTCTTCTTTTTTATAACCCAAATCAATATTGCACTCTTCTTATGGTTAGTAAGTAATGCCTACCAACTTTGTAATTTCATTAAAATTTATGTAGCTAAAGCAGTAGTACGGTTACCGTCAAGTGGCAACTGACCAAATTGCATACTTAACTAAAAACTAAATACATGGATATGTGAACGAACTGACAGAATTCATGAGAAGTACTTACTAAAGTGTATCATGCTATTTTTTCCAATTCCCACCATATTAGTGATTTTTGAAAGATACGTAAATCCCTGTGTATAAAAATATTATAATCCATAAAAACAGCACCGATAAGATTCAGTAGTGGCTGCATATGATTTGGATCATGTATTGCATGAGAGTCTGTATAATTTGGTCAGAATAAGTAATAATATAAAAGTGAGCAAGTGTATTAAATAAACACACTTGCATCATCTACAATATAAAAGGATTTTGTTCAAAGTGCAATAGTTAAATACACTAATAAGCAATAGAAGTATAGAACATTGAACTGCTGAAATAAAAAAGGCACACACGAGAGACATGAATCTGTTTACGTTATTTATAAGATCTTTGTCTACGGTGATGAAAGAGCTATTCCGGAATTCATACATCAACAGAAAATGTCTTAAAGGAAGTAGTAAATAGCCAAGTGTGCTTGCCGCTCGCTCTCACTCTCATTTAAAGACGCTGATGATGATAACTACATTATATATAATATAAGTTTTGAAGATGTGAGCAAAGCAATATGAAAGACATACATGCATCACACAGCAATTCCTCTTTGTTTTGCTTTGAAAAATTAAGAAAGCCATTTATTTTTTGTCTTGAAATTGGGACAATAGAACGTTTTCTTGTGCTGTAACTTATGCCATTAAATGAGGGAAAAGTAGCCCGATGATACCTAAATGTCTGTAATATGTAGTAGAATATAGTGGTAACTGAATTGAATATTAGTTAGATAAGCATATTATATATAATAAAAACCAAGAAATATTATTATTATTATTTTGATAATGATAGTATACACCATCGTCATACTTTCGTGGAAGAAAAAAATACATTTGCATTAAAACATGCTATCAATTTTGAGTATGACGTAAGGAATACGGCGATGTATTTTAGTACTTATTTTTTCCTATATACGCGTGTAAATTATGTGGTATTTGTCTAATATCTTTGCGTAATGTTCCGTCTTTGTGTAGCTGCCGACCGACCAATAAATGCAATAAAATATTATTTTTGCAGATATAAAAAGAAAACTTGACCTGATTATTAGGTATACCTCATCCAGAATCTGAATTCCAGATATGTTTTGCTTTTCTTATAATAATGGAACATTACCAACTTTACTTTTAAACTTATTAAATTCTTACGAGAGGCTGTTCTGAGATGAACAAATGAGACGAAAAAAATAGTACTGCGGTTCACAATCTCTCTGCATGAATCAAAGTAATAAAAAAATGTGTGGTATAAAATATAAAAAACCGTTATGGAACGTTTGTTGGGGAGAGATGCGATGGGAAACTTTTAGTTTGGTCCAAATAGATTTTTACTTTTGGAAATTTTATCTTGAGCAAGATTCTCTCTTTCTGTGTGCTTGTTGTTGTGATGTGAGTGAGGAGAAATGATACGCAATACCTACACACACATTACACTTGTTTTTCATACTGTTCAACTTGTGTACATTTTCATCTCTTCACAAGTTCGGAAAAGACGACAAGCCAACAAAATACGGGATTGGTATCCCATCTGACAAATCCATGGTAGGGATATTCAACAACGGGTTACTAACTACACTTGTACCATTGAACATCAGAAGATGACGGGATTCCTCCTCTTTCTAACTGGCACTACAGCCAGCCCTCCACAATGTACAAGATATCATGCTTTCTCCAAGTTGTGTTCCATTTGGATACAGACTTTCGTGTGGCTAGGATCACAGCACATTTTCTGCACTACAGCACCTTATTGCACTGCACCATTTTTGTGTTGATATTTGATACTACATATAAACAAAAGTAGATTCTTTACTTTGACATTATCATTTTCTTTACATTTTTGCACGTACTATTATTTTTTAACGTAATCTTTTTACGTAATTATTCTGATTAATTGGGATTTTCCCAGATTATTATTATTGTAATATTTTCCTTGTAAGTAAGCATTATTTTTTTACCAAGTATTATTGATTATTTTGAGCACAAACTACCGTAAAACTACAAGTTCTAAAGTCATACTATTGGGTAAGCACAAGCACTCTCATCTACTGGTTATTAGAACTCAAAACTGAAGTATTAACAAACAATATTCAGTCTGTCAAGGCGTATGTTGTGGCTGTTGCATTTGAATGTAACATGAGTAGCATTTCATTCATAAAGTGTGGCTTGAGGTTTGTTCCAGAGTGACATTGTGCGTGAATCCCATACAGTAATATGTACCACTCTCTAGTTTATGGTTCCTTGCACCTTGCACACCACTTATCCTTGATGTCAGCAAGTACACACCTTCACTCATTAATGGAAAGTAAATGTATAAAGTAGTTCCTGGTTTTATTCCGTAAATCAGTTTTACAATAAAGTTTGCATCTCAAAACGTGTTTCATACACCACAAGTAGCATCAAGTGTCAGCTCCAGTGGAGACAATGTAATCAGTGTTTTGTAGGAACCTACTGCAAGACAGGAGCTAAGGATCGTGTGGAAAATTAAAAACTACACGGGTAAATTATTAAAAATTTGTATTTACTCTTGCATGATTATTTATTACTGAGCATGTGTACCTGCATACGGACATGACATGTGTCTGTTTGGATATTTCACATTGTATACAAAAACAATGCATTTTACTAAAAACTGTCACAACCAGGTTCATTTTATGGGATTACACTACACGGCATGGTAATAATATTTGGGTTATACCATTCTTTAGCACGTGGTGGTTCTACAGTATTCTACATGGACTTGTGAAAAGGGAAGAGTGCATTTTATGAAAGCACATGGTAGGTAGGTACAAGCTCAAAACTTGCGAGCAGCCAAACACAAAATCTTTTTTGTATAGCCAAAGATTACGATTGCAATACACGCGGCATAAAGCACACACTGCATGACACGCTCGTACTTTACTAGGCATCGACGAGAACAAAAGAAAGGGGGAAACGCATCAAAAAACGATCACAAGAGATGATCATGTTATTATACATTTTTTACTATCGACAACAGTGACAGTTATACATTTTTAACCCGACGAACCCAGACCTAGACACGAATCACTTTCCAATCCATTTGACATTTTTTTCCTGATGACGATGACAGTCATCATTAATCCGGCACCCGAAAACTTCACGTACGCATTAAATGATGAAAAAAATGATAATGATTACTGATTACCAATATCTCTTCTCTATAATGCATTGGAAATTCCACACCTAATAATATGCAGTCATTTATGTAGTTTATTTACTTAAGATAAATTTTCAATGTACAGCCAAAATTTTTGGAGAAGCTTAAATCACGACTATACTATATAACCGTTGACTGTTTCAATTAATTTGGCGTAGACTTATATGGTAGTATCTAATTTTTCTTTGTCAGTCAGTGTGTCAAAATACATTATTTACACAATGTAGAGACAATTCATGGAAAATTCCATTATTTACTGTGATCGTTTTAGGTTATTTTCCACAAAAGTCATTCCACTCGAATAACCTGATTATATTTTGCTTTCGTGTTCCTAATATACCTAATCAATTCTGCAAGCATGGTTAAATTCCACAAAAATGCAAATATTTTGATTGTTCTTTATCTACTATTGCTGAAATTCATTCACACAACAACAGGATATCGCAGGTTGTTGTTTCTGACTCAATGTGATATTACATGCAGTAATAATGCAACTGTATACAAGTCACATAGCACGTTGCAATTTCTACAATTAACTTTGGTTGTATACATGTATTTTCTATCGTTTTTGCAACTCATAACCATTATGATATTGATGAGTCAGAAATGGATTAAAATCTTCCAGTGAAATTAAATAAATCAATCAGTTTCATCATTAAATTATGAGGACGAATAAACACTCAAATGCGCTAACATTTATTTTACTACGCTAATATTTCTATTGGATTTTTGGTTGGCAAAATGTACGGCTGTGGTAAATAGCTTTTTACAGAGATTAATTTTATGCGTTATCTTTGAGAGTAATGTCTAATTCCATTCATTTTTAAAGCACTTTTACAGTTAGTCGTTCATTTAATATTTTGGCGATTAAATTTAATTTGCTCAAGGCAAAGTACAAAAAGTATGAAAAATACAAAGTTTATTGAAGGACAAAAAATTGCGATTAAAATTAAATCAACAAGTCGAAAAAATTAAGCTAAAATAAGGACATTAATGCCGATGTGCTCATGACTGATACATAGAGGCAAACTAGTTAAAAGAAACATTTCTTTGTATGTTGAACTGAATGTGGCTTCTAGTTCAAAATATACCGTGTTTTAATAATCTGACTTGATGATGTACATTGATTTTTCTGTGATAAAAAGTTTAGTTAGTAATTTCGCAATCATGCTTTGAAAACTGCACACATCATCATCATCATGTTTTATGAATGAATTGTAAAAAATTATAATTTTATGCTTGCAGCAGTAAGTTTTACAGAGTTTGAGCACAGTGCATTCTTATTTTATATCTGTATTTGTGTAGGTAGGTCGGCATGTACATACTAGCATGAAAATCCAAATTGAGGCTTGAGTGACACTCTATAAATAACCAATCTCTGATCTAGTTAAGCACTTGGCTGTGTCTCTGAATTCACGCTACACCATATGAATAGAGAAAGATTTTACAGAAGCATATTCTACGAGTCATTAACCATATAATCTTATCAAAGTGTGTTAAACTGGATCGTTATTCATTTTATCATGTTCCCGATAGATTCACTTTGGATTTTTTTTGTAATTGTAGTGAAACAACGTAGACGACGATGACATTTCATCTTTTGTGCTTTTGCTACGTGTATTTCTAATTTACCAAGAAATGGGAATCGCGTCAACTAATGTGGTGATTCCAAAAATGTCATTTCTCTCATTAGCCAAATTGACTTTTAGGTTGTTCAATCACCATCAGCATGCAAAAAACTGTCGACCAAAAGCAAACCAAGCAAACATTTCTCCTTCCTTATTAAGCTACCGTGTGTAGCAAACTCAACTATTTTTGTCAGTGATGTAGTATTTTAAGCAGAGAGTGAGTTTCTACTCTTTACATGTGTATGTACATTTTTTTGGCCATAGGGTGTTCTGTAGTATTTTCCGCTATATAGAGAACTCTGCTTTTTGTGATCAGAATGCATACATATTTACCAATAAGTCGCAACTTATCAGTTCAAGCGTTTCAAGTAATTTCCTGTGAGAGACAAGGAGCCTCTTCAGCAAGCCATGCCCTGGAATTTGTGGTCTTCAATCAATTTCGGGAAAAGAGGTTGAAGATGCATTGACGCAAGTACCTGTTGTTCATATGAATCGTACGAAAATTAAGGTCAGATTGATCAAACGCACTGACTTGCTTCTGCTAAAAATACACGTAAACATATTGCATGTATTGTACTCATAGTCTATCACAAGTATTTTGACTGACAACAGGGTCTTGGAATGGAATTCCATTTATTAACCAAAAATGTTATTACCCAGTCTATTAAACCTCTGCTATCTATTTAGCGTAGCAAGCTATAGATATATGTAAAAGAATTATGTATCCGATACGTATATTAACTATTATACTAACCTCAGTACGACAGTAACTACAGCTAAATTAATTGATTTCTATATTTATGTTTTGTAACATGATGATCATTTGAAGCAGTTTAATATGCTTACAATTAGAACGGACTTGAAATATGGCTTGTTGTCGTTACCCATTATTATTACTTGGGGATCGTAACTCTTGATAGACACTCATTTCCCCTTTAACCACAGTTGCAAACAAAGGACGAGAAAAGACGTATTTCCTTTTGTTCTATCAAAATGAAATAGATTCATAGAAAGGAATTCTTCTTACAGTAATATTTCAAGCCATATGTTATTGTTCTTTAGTAGTACTGCAAAAGTGAGTATTTTTGCCATTCAAAGAAGCTAAATTGATTTTCTTCCCTTACAAAGAAGTGTATTTGAGTTACAAAGCAAAGACAGGCACTTATGTCTAAAAAAAATATACCAGCATATTTTTTCAACAAAACGTCAGTGCATCTTGGGGTTGATTGAGAAGACCAAAAATACATCATTGCCATTGCACTACAGTACGTGCTCCTTGTAACAACGATTCGTCTTTTTAATTCAGTGAACAAAAAATTCCTTTGTACATCCTGACGTCTTGGAGAAAGAGAAAATGAAAGCTGGAAATTCACTTGGTTCGTTCCATCATCGTCATATACTCACCTTTTGTTCTTCCTTACATTCGATTCTTTGCTTGGATGCACTCCAATATACCCAGTATTTTTTGAGGTGGTGAAATTTCCACAGAGTGTGAACAGAACTCGAGTTTTCTCCTTTCACCCTACATTTCATCAGCTCAAAGTAAAAACATTTTGAAAAAAAACAACCGAGAGCTCTGTACACTACCTAATAATACTAGTTACGAGTACAATAGGAGAATAACAGCGGATCTTATCTGTGCCAGGCACCAATTTATATCTAGTTCAATCTAATAGCACGGCCATTGCTGACTACGTACTGTACAATATTCTAGACCTTGTTTCGTGCATCTTTGATCTATAATTTCCTTGATTTATAACATTCATCCGTTTAGTTTTCATTGCGTCTTTCTACATGAAAAAAGAAATAACAATAAGCCAAAACATGAATAAACTGGAGAAACAAGAAGCAGTTCTCTGTACACTGTACACAGTCAACCAACGAATGTGAGAAGAAAATGAATTAAGTTTATCTCGTTTGAGACGCGAGCATTTTCCATTTTAATCTACATGCTCATTCAATGTAATGCCACTTATACTGATTGTTGTGAATGAGTTACTGAGTTGAGTGAGTAAGCAACAAAACCATGTATTGTAAAACAGACTTCAATGTTGACCTGACTTTGATATACACTTTAATATACTCCTCCAGATAGATTAATTTTCTCTGTAGTTCCCTCGTAAACTATTATAAAAACTAAACAAATGTTTAAATGTATCATTATCTGTGCAAGACATGAAAGACAGAAAGACCACTTGCGTGTGCAGTCTTTCATTAGTTTTTCCTTAAATTGCTGTCGACTGGAGTAAACACAATAATATATTACATACTTGATGCCTTGTATGAATTACATGATATCGGGCGTCGTGCAATTGTCATGTTCACTTTAGGAACCGGCAATCATTGCAAATGACTTTTACTACAGGCAATATTAAATGCTATTAGGAGCAATTAAGAAAAGTCTCTCTTGTCAACTTCGGCTTTCCGGCTTTAAAAGTTTTACATGAAGTTAAGTAGTGGTTGATGATATCATAGTCTTTGATTGTCATCAGGGTATTGTCATTGTTGTACATTTTCCATATTTGATATATACACAGATATTTCAACACTAAAGAAAACGGTTTCATACAAACATGAATAATTTATTCCCTTTTCCTTCTTAATGTGTGGCTGAGCGAGTGACATCATTCTATCATTGCAAACAATTAGTAACTGAAAAGACAGTTTAGTCCATTTCATAGAAGACTGTATAATATTGGCATCAAATGAACCTTACTAACTAGACTGACTGAAATTTGCAAAGAAACTTTTATGACTTAACGTCCCCGTCAAGGCTTGTCATCATCATCATGAAATAATAATATGCAATATGCACAACAGCCGATTTGCTCATTCTAAATAGTTTGTCTAAACAGAAAAACAAGAAGTGGACCACCACCATACATCACTTCACATCATCGTCACAGTCACATTTCAAGAGCGTGGACGCCAGGATTAAAACATTGAAATCGTAAATTTTACTATACTATCAGCCAGCGCAACTAACGGAAGAGTATCTATAAACTAATCAGTCAACTCAACTTGAATAAAAATTCAAAGTATGCGTACAGTACGACGAGGAACATTGAAAACTTTTTCGCGAGCGTTCATCAGAGGGAATGCAATAAAATAATAATATATTGTGCCTACCTACATAAAATGGATATATTTTGCATCAAATCCTGGTGACAAAGGACAAAGAATTTAATGATCCAAGCAGAGTCAAGTAGTTGATAGCAAATTATTATCCCAGTGTTGTTTAAAAAGTATTAAAGCTCTATAAATATACATATGTGTACGTCCACACAAGTACTAATCTAACATTTTTTGAATTTGATAAGAATAAGCCAAGTCCGACCCGACCTATGTATTTTTTTACAACTGCTGCTTCTACATTTGAATAAAGTTGCACATGAAACTTCTCCATCCATCAACAACAAGAGCATACTGTTACTGTGTATGCCTATAACTACAGAAAAAAAACAGCATTAAATTTGCCATGATGCCGGCAGTCAGCACCAGATGCTTCCCCACCATCATTTTTTGTCAAGTTCAATAAATAATGTGAGTGAAATCTATTATGTAAACGGTGATTTAGAAAAAAAACTATAGTGTTGAATGAAGCAAAGGAACAGTGAAAATCATAGCTTGACATCACATCACCATCATCGTCATCATCATCATCGCGGTCCAGCCTCCAGCGTCACTTTTGCATTTTCATCGTAAATTGAGCATGTGCTTAATTCTTGGGTAGACATTGACATTGTTATTTCCAAGCACTTCAAGTGAGCGTTCATCATATAGATAGGTATATAAATGTCAGTACTACTTGTGATGATGTACGGATAACAAATTATATGTATGTATATTTTACATTGAAAAAGTGACTGCACAACAACCCACTACTACTAACAATTATGATTGCTTGATACTACATATAATTCCCAGGATCACTTGTTGTATATGATAGTCATCATCGAGTCATCATCACATTACTATTTGGATTTGCAGCAGCGTATTTCACATAGAGAAGGAAAGCTGTATGCAATTTTATGATTCTGTTTTTTTTCTGTATGGATATATTGAAAAGATGTGCCTATAAATTTATTGCAA
>JAHZMZ010002847.1:0-11233 GCA_027743805.1 Lepidocyrtoides sp. E14 | reverse complement strand
CAAAGAAAAGTGCAGAAGTCGAGAATCCTGAGCAATCAAAAAATACCAGCAAAAGAACTACTCTGGAGGGTTCATCTGAAATGAAGAAAGAGAAAAGCGCTGGCAATGATGAGGATAACGAATCAAAGAAAAAGTCTGCTCATCATCGCTCAAGCTCTGTGTCAAATAATGAGAATAAAAACGGCACGGCCGAAGTTAGTGGAAGTGTTGAAGATGAAAAGGAATACGAGAAAAGGTACAGTGTTGGTGATTTAGTAACTTCTGGTGAGACTGAGAGCGGTCTTATTGTGGAAGAAGCAATATCTCCTCTGAGTGATAACATGACAGCTTCATCAGATAAAAAATCCTTACATTTGGAGAGGAGTGCCGCGGACACTGACATAAGATTTCTTTCGCATGATCTTCCAGAACGTCCCAGCCCTGAAGAACGGAAAATATTAAAAAAGGCACGACATGCCTTATTGAAAATGAAATTACAAAATTGGGAAAATGCACTTGAGAAGGAATGTAAGTTAGAAAATGGTTTTAAAAATATAATTAAACAATTTTTTTCTTGTGAAGACCCCATGTATTGTATGTAAATGGGATGCATTGTAGCGGAACGACTTGGTAGGCAACTAGAACTGATTGAACTCCATGCTCAACACGAATTTCGCATGGTAAGGCACCTTCCTACTTCTATTTGGGAAAACTCAAAAAGTCTGGCTGCTAATGTCTACATGGATGATTTGAAAAGGTATCATTAAAGATAGTTTAGCTTTTAAACCCTAGGGATTCATGCATAAAACTAACTGCAGTGCATTTTTACAAAGGGATGCCGAAATCGGAGAAATATTTAAATGTGCCACTCAAGACGGAAGGCCATTGTACGGAAAATTCTGCATTGACAGATTTAATTTGATGCTCCTCCTGAAAGGAGATGAGACTGCAATACCTCTCAAATATTTTGATGAATATATCGAGTTGGCAAGTGAGTTGAACGAAATAGCACTGTCAAAGAGGTCAGGAGGTAACATGACACTGGAAGAATGAGAAGGAAAATAGTAGATACTTAGTAGCCAGTTGCGAGCTCTCTATAATTGATAAAAGTAGGAAACTAGGTTGAACCGTAAATAGAAAAGCTTTGTTGCTAAAAATAAAATAAAAATAACCATAATACGTTCATTTGCAACAAAATACAATGATAAAATAACTCGTAACATTAAAGTTTGCGCTAGCCAATGTCAGAAACTAGAAATATCGATTTTAAAAAACGAATAAATTAAGTCTTCTCTGTGTCAGCCCACAAACATGGGGAACATTGATGCGTTAACTGAGAATATTAATGCATTTAAACTGTATGAAACACACTACCATATTTCATAGATTAGTCATGTGACCGGAATAGAATTAAAGACAAACCAAGTTGTTGGTCAAAAATTTTTTCTTTAATCTTTGACGGTATCAGCAAAAGCGCAAAACAGGAATGTAAATATTGCTTTTTTGCAGGTATTTTTTTGCGCGACTCGACTCATTGTATTGTTATCATATGCTAATTTCCTACTTGTTTTGGTTAGATTATGTAAAATGTTCATTGGATTATCCCTGTTTAAAACGCGTTACTTTCAAAGGTAAAATTACTTTAATATCATCACTTCAAAGAGCTGCTGCCTATTCACATGTTTATAAAAATAACAAGTACAAGATTGATGGCAACATATTGTACAACAAAAAGGGGGAAACAGGTACAAAGAGGATTTGCATATAAATGTGCCAAAATAATGACTAACTTCTTAATTAAAACACAGAAGAGCAAAGAGATTTAAAAGTTACGTGATGTACGTAAATGGGCAGTACATTTCAAACTGGATCATCCCATCAAAATGTGTTTTTGAAAGATCAGAGATCTCTGCTAATCCTCTGAGCATCAATTTCATTATTGATACCATTTAATCTAGCTAACACGCGTGTGGGCGCTCCAGTTCCAAAATCGATTTTGAACGGAACCATCCAAAGATTAAATCCTCTTGGAGGTAGAAGATGAAGATCAGCCACCATTTCCAGCATGTAAATGTTACGACTTGCAAACAGGACATGCGCAGGAAATCCCTACTCACACAATACATAAATTGAACTTCCGCTAGTTCCACTCCCTCAATAATATACTCTTTAGATCACGTGTGACACGATCCCCTTGATTTACATTGCTCTATTTTTACCTTAGAATTGCCGACATCAATGGAAAGAGCGTCAATGCCAACTCCAAGCACTTGACGCTCAACAGCTAGGTATCTAGCAGCGGACACATCGAACGCTGTGAAAAACAAATGACCACCCAATATGATACTTGTTCAAAATACCTTATTCCTACTCAATCCACAAGATTTCAGAATTTTCTTATCGATTATTTACCGGGGAAGTTCAGATTGACCTCCAATGGCAATTCTCCGTCATTAGCAGGTTCGGACGAACCTTCTCCCTTTTCTCCTCGATATAATTTCAGATTGCCCCACCTGGATGCCCAGCCAGTTCGAACGAGAACTACAGCATTTTGCGGAATTTTTCCGTGTTTCCGTTCCCACCTAAAAACAAAACACAGTACTTATGTACAATGAATGAGAACATTCTGTCCAACTTTTAGAGCACAAAATGCTTGTTAGATCATATTAAGTTGACGTACTCTAAAATATCCTCTTGAGTCATGGCATAGTTTTCAATAACTGACAGTTTCCCGTCTTGAAATTTATGAACTTTATCGTAGATATCAATCATTACACCGGGAACATCAATAAGATCCTCCAATGGTATCTCGTGCAGCTTTCGCCCTTCTTTACTAAAGTGGTATGGGGCATCAATATGAGTACTGCAAAATAAACAATGCAAAAATGTGCGTTTCAACATTTAGACACAGCTTATCATTTCATGCATTCAAAGAGTCACTTAAACAACAAAAAAAGAATCCAATACACAGTTTCCTCACCTGGTGTGTTCACTGGTGCAAAATTTTCTGGAGGAGACCCAATATCCGGCAGCCGAGTACCCTTCAGACTCAATAGCAAAACTTGACGTCCTTCCGGGCCATGTCATTGTTCCGTTATTGAATGCATAGGTAAGATCAATAAACTTATTTGGGTGCTTCGCTCCAAGGACACATTGCACGATCCCCACCAGTACTATAAGGGAGCACCCTATAGAGGTCATGATGACAGTCTTTTATTCAACTAAAAGATTTTGTTTAAAAATTTTGCAAGATTATTTTGCAGATAACAATGCGGTGTCCAGTGTCTGCCAGCGTAAAAGTGGAACTGAAAAAGAAGCTGCGCGAGGTAAAAGATGCGCAGTCTGTTAGTGAGTTCAAACTTCAACCGAGACGGAACGTACCTATCACGCATACTAAATGTGTAGGTCCACTCAAAACTAGAAAAAGAAGAAAAAGCATTTGCTTCTGACTCTAGCATACAAGAGGGAAGCTATTACGTGCCAATTTTCAGTAAAATCATGATGCTAGGAACAAATACATATTGTAGTAAACTAAAAGGGAGAAATTAACTAATTAATACAAGCATACATTTGCTGAAACCATTTGCCTCATGAATGCATTGATTTTACCATTAACAATATACTTAAATGATGCTAAAAATATCGTTTTTATTCCTCGTAAGTAGTTTTCATTAGTATAATTATTATTATTCGAATTTGGTTACTCCTATTGGCTATTATAATATTGATGCATATACGTAGGCACATACTCATGACGTGTGTATATTATGTCAGATTCATGTAATTTATCCTTATGAGGCTTTGAGATGGTAATAAACGGATAATATCTATTTTAAATTGCTGCTTAATAAGACAAGTTTATAATGGTGCGTTTGTAGCATAAAATTTAGCAACTGCTCGAATAAAATTAAAAATGAAATTGCTGTCTCAGTTAGCAGCATAACATCATTAGACAATTGCATGGTATTTGAAAAGAGTCTAAGAATTGCTTTGCTAAACACCGATTCTTCGGAAAAACCACCGTTTGAATTTTGGGTGCATATTTTGCAAAATCATGCTTGGAGATTCGGGATAAGTTTTTTCATCATAGCCAGTAAAATGTATTTGTTGGGAATAGCTTCCTCTTATTATGCATAACTCTTTGTTCATCAACCTAGCTGCCCAAGACTGAAATCTGCAGAAAAATCAAAGCAGGAAATGCATACTTTACTAGACGAACAGCAGAATTGGGTGAAATATTAAGCATAGTTTGAGAGGATCTATTGTTATTAGTACCAATAACAGCTAGTTGTTGGTTTTTTATCGTTTAGTAGTCATACTTTGTCAATGCTACAATTATATTTGTTTTTCGTTTGAAGGAAACCTGTTGCTGGAAAGGACGAGTTACATTAAATTCATTGATGATAAAATATATAAAAATGAAGAAAAAACCTGAATACCTACATACATAACGTATGATAATGAATAATACATTACTTACACACACAAAAGATGTTTTGGAGTTTTTGTTTTGTTCAGCAAAGCAGAACATGATAAGCTGAGCTGCTTTTTAGGGTGTTCTTTCTTACTCTGTATAATTTAATTTGTTAAAAATGAAAAAGACTGAAGGACTTTTGTGCATTTAATGATTAGACAAAATGGACAGCAAGTATCAATTATGAAACAGAGACTGCGTGCTGACGAATAGAAGATTGTCAATTATTCCTTCTTGCTGCTAGTCTGTATGATATCAACACGATATCTTGCAGGGCCTTTCTTGAGCTATGTATTCGAATGTGTTCATTCTCATTTGCTTATCTGGGTTCATACTTTTGTAAAGCCAAGGGGGACGTTCATAAATCATACATACATTCAGTAAGGTGAACAAAGGGCCATCAAAGCTATTCAAGGAGGTCGACAAACTTTATAACTATATTATGGTACTTGCCTTGGATTTTTTTTTCTTTTTTGTGATTAGTTGATGTCATTAAAGTGTGTATTTAGTTGAGCTTTGTTCATGCGCTTCCATTTGCTATGCCCTTATAATATGGTACGAAACCAAGAGATGTTTCATTTGAGTCAGATTTGCCGTAATCATTTGAACAGGCTGGGGGAAAGTCGGAGCCTCCGACTCGGAGGAGAATCGAGCTTTGCAAAGTGAGTACATCAAGGATGAAGGAGGAAGGGGTTAAAAATACCTACATAAATGAAACACAACTAATTATAACAACGCTGCTTTTCGCGTCTCTATTGGGCGTTATCCTGAACTCACGCTACAATCTGAGCCCAAAAAATCAAATTTCATACTCAAACACCATTTAAATCCCATCAATGAGTCAATTCATAGCATTGAACATACACGCACCATCATATCATGCTCGTATCCTACATATTTGTCTAGCCTGTAATGCAGTAATTCCTGTCAAAAAACAGCGATGTATACATTTACCCAACAGAAATATTTAACATAGTCGCGTCTCCGTTTCAGCTCATGCATGAATACATTCGCAAAAAACATTTACGCAATAAAAGATGCACAGGCACGTAAAACTTCGTTTGCTGTCTCGTGAACAGATTTACGAGACCATGTACAGTGGTGTTTAAAAATTATTATTGAAATGCGTTGCATTATTCGGAAGTTACGGCAGCGCATTTTTTGCTCCAAGGGCAAGTTTCCTTTCAGCAATCATGCTTTGACCATAGCTGGTCCACACTCCATACATAATGAGCAAGTATGTAGACTACTACCAAATGTCTCTTGGTTGATTTTGAATCAATGTTCAGGGTATTACATCTTTAGCTCCTGTTGTCCATGTCCACGATGTGAATAACAAAAAAATATTCTCTGATTCTTACATATGATATACTTTATATTTTTCAAAGGACTGATTTTTGCACCACCAAACTCACTGATAATTGACAGTTTAGTGGACAAACGCTTTAAGCTCTTTTACTGTTAGTGCCATTATTTCTTTCTTAAATTAATACGTGAATGTCACTGTCATATAACTTAAATGATGGAGGTCCCAGCTGGATCTTTAATAACAGAAAATGTAAGCCAACCGCAACAGCAGCAAATTGTTGACCTCAATGTTCTTGATGTTGAATCAATCGGTCCAGAGCAAGAAATCGACGTTGGTGGTATCATAACAGAAGAACCTTCTGGTGTGGGGAGCAATGTTCTTGAGGAGGACGAAGAAACGCAAGAGAGCTTTGCTGTTGTTGAACAAGCACTTTCTGTTGCTCATTTAAAAGAATCCTGGGGATTCGTATTGAAATACGGATGTAACTTAAACGTATCCTTAATCTAGTGAATCCAAAGATTTCTTGCTTGATATATATCCTATACACACCTAATACGTAATAATTACAGGGGCTCCTTGCTGTCCAACTTTGTCAATTTATCCAACTGTCGGTAACCCCGTGTCTATACAAGCTAGAGGATGGGAGCTACATGGTTCGTCAAATGGTGGGTGTTTTTGCTGTTTCATGCCAAGTACAAGTAGTTGGCAGACTATTACAGTAAGAAACAATGATCAAGAGGAAGTTCTAAATTTCATGTATCGTCCAAGAATATGGTGGTTTCAAGGGAAAAAGGTACAAAATAACGAGAAAATGATAAAAGTTGCATTTATTTCTCTCGTTCAAAAACATTTGAATTTGACCTCACATTTACTCTTTTAAACCGAACAGGAACGTATAGTTGATATTTACATTCCTCAGCGAAACAAGCGAATCGGTTGGATAAAATACGGAGACAAGTTTGATGATGGAGCAATTGTGGTTGATTGTGTGACAAAGTCGCTTTTCATTTTGAAAAAAATTGATACGGGCTCATGGTCAGATAATCATGCCATGCAGGTATAACAGTTCTCATTATGATGATGTGATGGCATTCCTATTTGCATCCTAACTTGCGAGTTAGTCAAAAAAGCAAAAAATAAAGTAATATGCCAGACTTATCAATGCCTGTGTGTGTGAAATGGATGCTACAGATAGTGAGCAACTTTGGGGTGCCTGTTGCTGTAGCACAAGCAACACGAGGTGTGCGTCAACGTGGATTCGTGACATGGACTGAGTTTGAGATGAAATACAGTGCATTTATGTCTGGCGACTTATCCTCGTCCTCGGCAAAATCTGCAATACTTGTTGCTTTTGCTACGTGGGTATGTACTTTATCACAAAGAAAAATTTTATAAGAACGAATTTGATTAATCAATCAGACATCTCTCCCCATGAATAGGCTCTTACTTATCGAGAGGATATTCTTCGATGGAGATGTGCATTTTTGTTGATAATGTTTCTGGCTGCATTTCTAGTGTTTGAAATAATCGTTGCATTTTCTAACTAAAAATGTAATATTACTCTTCACTGATTTACAAATGTTTGTTTCAATTCAATGCGACTGAAATGTAAATATACAATTATTGACTATATGAACGAAAAAGAATAAAACGTTTTCAAATTTTGACATCAATACACGTTCTTTAAGTTCACTGCAATAACCGCAAATCGCAAAAATATATTATGATACCAATGCTGAATGATGCATACAACATACTGGCCATGGCCAAAAAATTAAATTGGATCACAATTATACTCCAGTCATTTTAATTTTTATCGACAGTATGATTTTGAGTAGTTCACGAGTTCTGCAGATTGTACGTAACAGAATATTTTACCAACAACTGGTGATATATTTTACTGACACGCACTCTTCTTTTTCTTATGTGACTTATTATGTAAAATTATTTCATTGCTAGATTTATTCCATCTACTTTCATCGTTTGGGCATTTGAAGTTCCATAATAAATGATCATGAAAATGTTTAGACTTTCCATAAAAATGAACGACTTGGAAAACCAGTTCTCAGTTGTTTGTTCTGATCTGATTAGTTAGGTAAGGTAAAGGTATAGTACATCAGTTTTGACACATATTATGCACGATTTACTTAGTTTATGCAATCATCGACCGACAGGTCAGCCAGTATAGAAATTCAATAAAAAAGCTGTTTGCTGACGGCGACAAACGAGGTTGCTCAAGCTTTTACGTCTGCATTGATGGATATAAAATATTATAGTCAGAGTGCATACATACCTGTGAACTGTCAACTTTGGAATTTCTAAGTGGATGGGTAAATGTTCAAATGACACCGTAAACTCGTGAGCAGAATAAATAAATGATTTGCACGCAATAATAGTAATAAAGACTTTTGGTTTTTGTACCATTCCTCCATCACCATTAACCTTGTGAACAACTCACAAGATTGATCGTAAATACATACGCTACGAATACCGATTCATCAAACTAGTAGACATTTTGAAATCAAAAGTTGCAATTTTAATTTTAATACACCTTCAAAATGAACGAATCCAGTTTAGGATCTTCTTTCACTGGCAAAAAAATTCTAGTAACTGGTGGAGGTGCAGGTATGTATTTGCGTAATGAAAAAAAATCAACGAATAAAGTAAAACTGACAAAAAATACAACAGTGCATTATTATATTTTTGAAGGTATTGGATTAGCATTAGTTACAAATTTGTGCAATGGTGGAGCTCAAGTGGTCACCTTTGAGAGAGACCCCGGACGCGCAGAGGAATTGAAAAAGACTTTACCAAAGGTTCGAGTAAAGATTGTTGATGTAACGGAATGGGACAAGGTTCAAAAATTAATAGAAGATCTTGGCCCTTTTGACCATTTGGTAAACAATGCAGGAATAGCTATTTGCCAGTCTTTCTTGGAAATGTCTGGAAGCGACTATGACAAGTATGTAAAAATGTAACAAAGGATCGAGTCTTCTTAATTAATGCAAAAGTCTGGTAGAGTTAACTTTTCTTGGTTTACCTTCTCGGCAGACAAATGAATATCAATTTGAAATCTTTATTTGGAACGTCTCAAGCTGTTGCAAAAGGGATGATTGCTAACGGAATCAAAGGCACAATTGTCAATATTGGCTCAATAGTACGTACATACTTACAAAAACTCTTTGTACCTCTGGAATTGAACGTGGGGTGGTAGTGATAATGTCGATGGATATAACTTTGTTTTTGGTTAGTCTGGCCATATCTGTTCAACAGGGATGTCCGTTTACTCAACATCAAAAGCGGGAGTGGCAATGTTGACAAAATGCATGGCACAGGAATTGGGAGTGCACAACATTAGAACCAACTGTTTATCAATTACTGCTGCAAATACCCCATTATTTAAATTGTTCGAAAAAGAAGGAAAGGCTGTACCGTATATTAAACGGCAACCTCTACCTGGAAAAATTGTTTTGGAACTTGAGGAAGTTGTCAACAGTATTTTGTTTTTGCTGAGTCCATTTTCTTCCTTCCTTAACAAACGGACATAATTTAATCGTTGATGGTGGAATATCAGTCTGTTGATAAACTTTCGATCGATCGCTTTATTGTGAGTTTTTAAGATGTAAACCAAAAAGAAACAATTTATTATTACGACTTTTGGTTTTCTCTGTCTGGAACTTTGTACAAAACTAAACTTGTTGTTTGTTTTTTCAAACGAAAAGAATGCAATGTTATTTTAATTTCAACAATTGCACATTATTCAGTAGACCCTTCATTTTTCTCCTTTTGCTCTTCCTCCTCACTAATAAAGCTGTACCGTATATTAAACGGCAACCTCTAGCTGGAAAAATTGTTTTGGAACTTGAGGAAGTTGTCAACAGTATTTTGTTTTTGCTGAGTCCATTTTCTTCCTTGACAAACGGTCATAATTTAATCGTTGATGGTGGAATATCAGTCTGTTGATAAACTTTCGATCCATCGCTCTATTGTGAGTTTTTAAGATGTAAACCAAAAAGAAACAATTTATCATTACGACTTTTGGTTTTCTTTGTCTGGAACTTTGTACAAAATTAAACTTGTTGTTTGTTTCAAACGAAAAGAATGCAATTTTATTTTAATTTCAACAATTGCACATTATTCAGTGGACCCTTCATTTTTCTCCTTTTGCTCTTCCTCCTCACTACTGTTGGCTAGTTTAGTGTCCTGAAGAGGTTTTCCTTTCATTTCCTTTAATAGCACAGACGTACCGCACGATATTATGGAAAGTCCACAAAATATTAGATACGGTCCAGGCGCCCAAACTATTGATAATATTTGAAAGCTTTAAAAATCATTTTCCAACTTCCAAGTGACTTTAATGAACAAAATTCAACGTTATTGGATTTTTTCATACTCATTCCTAGAAATGCCATTTGTGGGGCAATGATTCCAGCAACACTTGAGAACGTGCTACAAATGCTGAATGACAATGACCGAATCACTGTGGGAAATATTTCTCCACTTAAACATGCCATCACAGCCCAACTGGCTTCGTTGCAAAACCGTCCCAGTAGACACAGTGAAAGGATAAGTACTCCGTAACGCTTATCTGCGTCTTTAATGCTCAACTGCACAACAGCCAGTGTAGCCAATAATACTGCACTCGAGGCCAGTGTTGAAATGAATGTCCACTTTCTTCCAAATCTGAAAAATTACCACGAAAGCATGTTATCATCAATGGCAATTAATTACAATTTATTTGTATTCAGAAATGTACAAATGATGTATACAGGCATGTGCTTTGTTCACCTGTTGCTAAAATAAATCCCTGAAAGTTCTGCAGGAAAATCAAACAAGCCCAACAGCCCCACATTTAAATATCGATTACCACTCATGTTTTTCATGTTAAAACTGATGCCATAGTATGTCAAAGCATTTGCAAACCAAGCAAATGATAAAATAGAAATCTGCTTGAGAAGGAATGCATTCTTAAATTCCGAAAGCCGGGCTTTCGTTGTACTTTTCTCAGTCTCTTCAGCGCAAACTACTAGCTGTAGTTCTTTAATCGTTTCTGGAGTAGGTTTGGGACGAGAATTCCATCTAGCTATGGTGTTGAACACCTGAGTTGCTTCTTCTGTCTTTTTATGACAAAGCAGCCACCTTGGACTTTCCGGAAGAAAACTGCAAGCAACATTTATCTGCGTTCTAATAATTGGCAATCTTTATTTAGTGATTCAAATATTGCATCAAATTGTAAAAGTCTTAAAGTGCTTTCCGTACGGCACGGTCAGAAACAGAAAAAGTGCAGGTACGGATGTACTCCATGTCAGCCGTCGCCAGGATGGTAAAAAGTACCCGATAACTCCCAGCAGTATCTCTCCCAAAGGCCATAGGCTAACACTACCACAAATTGCTCTCCAAGATGGGGTTAAATATTCCATGAGATAATTCATGTGAGCAACGAGGCCGCCTAAACAAATGCAGCAATCAAT
>JAHZMZ010002846.1:0-21452 GCA_027743805.1 Lepidocyrtoides sp. E14 | reverse complement strand
TATTCAAGCTAGCATTGTAAAGAAGGATGAATAATCTTATTCACTAAAGAAGCGTATCCATTTACACAGAGTACGTTCTGTAATGGAATATGGAGCTGAGAGTGATTTGGAAATTGGTAATTGACAAATTGAACGGCATTCGTTCTTTAGAGCTTGAACTCATTATACCTGTAGCTAGTAGTCATAGCCTTTGCTAGTAGTTTGCCTTTGAGCCTTATATATATACAATATTATTATTTTGCCAGCTTTGCTGATATTTATTTGCAGTAGTGGAAGTGTTGTGGCTAATAAATTTAACGCTTTATTAATCAATTAAAACCGTAGTTTGCCTACCTAGTTTATTCCTGCAAGTTCTAACTGACTTCACTGGCCTGGCCCTACCATATCTGGATCGTGCGATACCGTTGCGACAAGCTGCCTTGATTATCAGATAAATGTAAGTATGCATGTCATAATAATAATCATGCATAATCATCACCATATATGTACATCCTGAGAAGAAAACCCTTTCGGATACTGGATTCATATATCAACAACAAGGCAATCATCCATCATCAGTTTATGGAAATCTCACTATACCCGTACAGAGTAACCATGCTTTCGCTTGTGTGATGCAATCTTTTTTCTTTTTATATCTTCATGTCAATAGCTTTTTATGAAAAATTTTCACTGAAAAAAGAAAACATATGAGAATACGCAAGTCCTTCTTTTTTTTAAATGAGATCTAAATGGATTTATAAAACAGTTTGATTGGGATTATTGCACATTGGTTTTGATCCTGTCTGGCAAGAGTACTGTACTAGAAGCACGAATAAAGTAGGTGCACATGAGCGTACTTTTATGCATGTACATTTACTTACACGCGTTTCTAACAGCAATTGTACTTGAATGTTTTGCCATAACCAGTTTCTTTGTCATGTAGTGAGAAGAAAATTCAGTCAGCCAAGTGAAAAATAGGAACACGTGTCTAGCTGTCTTATTTAATAATACCTAGCTTCTCTGCTTCGCCATATCGTCAAAACACATGGATATTTTTATTTCCTCACAAATACGATATATCTAACAAAGCTTATCATATATGGCGGATTTCCAAGAACAGGACAAAGCATAACAAGAAGCGGATCAGTAAGATTTAAGTAGGTATGCTTGCTGCTACTATAAATCTGTAACATGATATGTGAGCTGCACGGTTTTGTTTGAAATAATCTGTACAGAATGAGAAGGGAATTTTTTCTCTTTCTCAAAGGGAGTAGTTTCTTCCAAAAAACAGCGAATTAGGTGTATACAACACACAAACTTATGTATAATGACACATTTAGACGGTACATATTTCTTGTAAAGTCTGTTTCGGTAGAAAAGTAGCATAATCTTATTACTGCATATTTCACTGTAATCAACCTTCTTAAAAATTCATTTGATGTAAGTTATCCTAGCTATGGCATGTTTAGTTTCCACTTAATAAATAGCCGCAATAATTGCAAAGCATTGGTTTTAATTCAAAACGTAGGAAATGAACAGCGAGTAGTAAGTCGGTTCCCAAATTTTGTCCAATAAAATCTGCGGTGCATACACGGCATACATGCACTATCGGCACCGTCTTTAGTCAGTCCAGCTCATCGTGGACTCAGATCAGCTAGCAAATGATTGCGACACACGCGTTGTCCTGATCTACAATATTAGGGTAATCCACACTGATGAAGTATTTATTAATTGGCATTAAAATATACCAACTGATACCAGTATATTTGGGTTTTCTCTAGCAGCAGTCGCTGAAAATAACTTCACTTCTATTTTCTCTTTTCAAATCTGCAGTTAATGGTTCTGCAATTATATGTTACTAGAGCGTCACATACATAAAGATGATACTAAACCTGTGAAATAGCACACGATTCAAACAATCTATTTTTATTTTTTTGTTAGATCGATTTCAAAAGGCTTACACCAGTAAGGTATGAACAGCTATACATAAAATGAGATAAAGCAGAAAAAACTTTTTAATAACTAATAAAAAAGTCATTTTCTCTTTTTTCGATCCCTTTTACTCTTCAATTGATAGAAAAAAATATGTACTAGTAAAGATAAAAAAAAAGATTGCTCATGCAACGATGATGATGATGAATGGAATAAGTTTAAAACCTTGAAAACCTGTAAAACTGCACAGCATATAGAAAAGTTAAACTTTTGATGCGCTTAAAACTTGAAAACCCTCTCAAAAACTTTATAGATATTCAACCTAAATCATGCTACTGGCTATACGCCTCCTCCATCATCCCTCAAAACTACATATATATAACTTGCACACATGCATATGTATTATAAAACCCGCTCTAATATATGACTAAAAAAGATGGAAATTGATTTGTATGACAATGTGAGTGATCCTGATCTAGTTCCTTTTACTTTCTCTTCTCCTCCGTCCACCTCTTCTTTTTTACTTTCTGCTTTCCCATCAAGAAAGACCCACTCTCTCTCTCTTTTCCCGACGGGAAATTCATTTCTCCCGCTTTCCCCCTTCGTCTTTTGGCGGTTTGGCAATAAATTACCGGCTCAATATAAGTAATACGTAGAAGAATGGTCTCTACTCGCAATATATATAGAGACTTGGAACATCTGATAACTAAAATACAACCTTACTCTTTTTCCTTTCATTTTTTCAACTCAAGCTTTAAAGAATATATAGAGAGTTTCGTGGTTTTTTTTCTGGCTTGCAGTTTTTTGGGACGGGGAAAGTGTTTCATTCCAATAATAAGCCAATGCACTTTCTCTTTTTTTCTCCACCTCCTTTTTATTATGCACACAAGCAGAAAGAGTAAATGTCTGTTTCTTCTTCGACATCCACTTTTCACTATTCCTCCTCCACTGCTTTTTTTGGTACGCTTCCCTTTTGGAACGCCACATGTCTTGTCTATATTTCCCTGCATACATTTCGGACTGCGTTGCTGTGGAGAGGAAACTTTGCTGGAAATTGGTTGTGATGATGATTGAGTGTGGCGGCGGATGAGAGAGGTAGCTTCCATACTACATAATAATAAAAAGAGAATACAAAAAGAGTTCAACAGTGTATTTTTGCTTGGTGAAATGGGGGAATCTTCCAATCTTTCTACTTTTTCATCATTTGACGTGAAAGTTCCAGCAGCAGCCAGAAAAGGGAAGAGAGATGAATAGATTTTCCTTCCGGAAAATTATGAAGGGACTGAACAGAGGATGGTGGAGTTTTGGCTCTGCAACTGCTATTCTGTAACACATGCCGTTACTCATTTTCACTATTGATGATGGTGACGTTAAACAGATTGATATTCGTGGTAGCAGCAGCGGGAAAAAGTAATATTGAGTATCCAGTATGTCTATATAATCCGATTTTTACTTAAAAATTATAGCTTATTAGATACCCTTAACTCATTTCTACAGTAGAAAACTTTTAGCAAGGCACGTGAGACAGGTGTGCGTTTGCCCTTTTGCTTTAGTTCACACACCAAAACGGGGTGAGGCTTCACAAAGAAGAATCTATTAGGAAGCCATTTTTCATTCACCACTTTGATTTCCTCTTTCCCTTCAAAAAATAAGTCTATTATGGAAAGTTATTAGAGGGCACACCAAAGTTGCATAAAGTCATGGTGTCCATAATAAATTAAAAGGGAAATTGCCTCACGGTGTTATTGGGAAAGAGTCACACTACACAGTATTCAATTTCATTAAAGAATAGCAGCATCAGTAGTACCAACCGTCAGTAGAATCTTTCGTACAAAATGGAATATTAGTTTCGAGGTGAGGTGGTGGAGGTGTGGGTGGAGGAATGAAAATGAAAAAAGGTGTCGTTGCTATTTCCTCTGCTACGTTGCCTGCCAAAAAAAAAAGATTCCCAAGCTGCCAATAAAAAATGGAATAGAAGGGCTTGAAATGGTGTGGTCTAATTGATGACTTGATTACATGCATATATTTTTATTATTGTTTTATGGTTCCCAATCTTATACCTATAAAATGTACTAAATGGCGATAATGATAGTATGGGGATATTATCGGGTGTTCAGTAACAATGTAAATGAAAATGAGTGTATACAGTATAGTTAAATGGTGTAAATAGTAGGTTGCCACAAAGTAGCAATCAGTGTTTTTGCTATCTTTTGCCATGTTCTCCATTAGCCCACTAATTTTGATCCTTTCTCTTCTGCTGCTTTTGGTGTGGTTTGTGTTGCGTGAAGGGAAAATGAGAGACCCACTTTTCTCCCATTTTTTTCTTGTTCTACTTGCTTGTGGTGGCAAAAGAGTGTGCGAAGTGAAAAGTAAAAGCGGAACTTTTTTAAAAGGGGAAAGTCAGCCACCCGTGATGAGCAGCTACTTAAGATTTTTTTAAGAGGGGAGAAAAAAGAAAGTAAAGGAAAGGTAGGTTGGTAGAAAGTAGAAAAAAATAGTGGTAAAGTAAAGAAATTGATATATTATATGAATAGGTAGGATGGTTGATGTTGATGGGGTGTGTATGTTGATATTAGAAGTATTTTGTTCTTGGGAATATAATGGAAAGAAAAGAGATTTTGTGATGGAAAAAAGGTACATGAATTGGGTTGGTTGGTCGTTTTTCCAAGAGTTAGGGACACAGAGAAAAAAAGGGAACTTAAGCCAACTTTTTTTTCTTCTTCTTCGAGATAACTTATTTTCATCAAGAAGATCCTCCTCTAATGCTTCTAATGCTGCAGTTCTAATACTACTTACTACTATTGTGCCGCTATTCTATCTGATTTTTACTTGTTATTATACCCTATTATATTGGGGCAAAATAAAACAAAAAGTATAAAGTGAAATAAGAATGAGAAAAAGAAATTTGTGCGATTTTTCGCCAAAATTTAGTTCGTAGATATTATTTTCTCAATGGATAGAAAAAATAGAGAAGAGAGATTGATTGTGGGAAAGTGAAAATTGTACAAAACGGTTTTTCTTGATGGAATATTTTATTATTACGCAACTAGTTCAGTAGGAGCATGCAAGAGGAAAAAAAGTGAGGTTGCAAAAGCTGAGTGAGTAGGCGAGTAGGTAGATAAGTGTTAGTGGATGAGATGGGCGGAGAGGCTAGAACGGAAAGTAGAAAATTGTGTGCTAAAGTAGAAGAGAAGTCAAAGAAGACGGGAAAAGTAGAAAGCCCAGACCAGAAAGAAAAATAGAAAAAAGCATTATGTCTTGTATATGTGTGTGCTTCTGTACTATTCCGGTTGGATTTTTATTGGTGGTAGAACAGGGTGTAAGGAGAATAATAGAAAAGAAGAAGAAGAAAGGAGAGGAGAAAAGTGAAAGAAGAAAATTGGATGAGATGGGAGATGTTTTTCTGCTTCTTAAGAAAAAAAGACTATGTGATGGTATAGCTACTAGGTAGAGCAGTTGAATTGTAGAAAATAGCTGCTAATATCTAAATATAGATGCATACACCAAGATAGCAGCATTATCATCATCATCGTCGTCGTCGTCACTATCATCTTCCTCGCTCAATCATCAAATCAGCTGAGCCACTATGTCTACGACGACTACTTACACTTGTGCATTTCAAGTAGAAAGGAAAAGGAAGTAAATGTATGGTGATGGAGAATCTAGTTTTGTAAAAAGAGAAGCTATTTTCAGCCTATTTTCATCCTCTTCCCAGTCCATTTTTAGCAAAAAGCTTGGTGCATCTTTCTCTCTATTTACTCAAGTCACTGCTTTTCCTTACTAACGCGCCTTTACTCCTTCGTCGCTAGCTCATGATATTTCTTGTTGAAAGTATAGCAGATAAAGTGAAATTGAAGAGAGTGCAAGCAGAGTGGAGTAAGTAATCGGTGTAATCCAGCAGCGCAATAAAATGGTCTATAAAATATATCGAATGTCTCTGAGTAAAGTATGGCAGCAGTAGTACAAATAGTACTTTTCGTTTTCTTTTAATGGAGAAATGTCGATTGAATTGATAGCCTATGTAAAAGTAAATGTGTATATACTTCTCTGGTTGGAAAAGAGAGGAGAAAATTTGTTACTGTTTATGTTGTTGCTGTTGCACGATTACATTTTACATTTTGCTTCTCTTCTACAACTACTGCTGTCATCAGGGTACCATCATCGTAAAACAAGTGAACTTGAGTTGTGTAAATAACCAAGTTCATTCGCTGCACTTGCTTCTCTGGATTTTCTTTTGTTTAACTTGCAAATGATTCGGAGAATTTAGCCCAATTAACTTTGTCAGAAAAGAGGGAAATAAAGCTGGAGGCTTTTGATGAAAAAGTGCAGAGGGATAGCAGCAGCAGCACCAGCAATAGACCAAATACCTACTTTGATGAAATTAGGCTATTATGATAAAAGTAGATTGCAAAAACTGGGATTGCAAAAACTGGGATTGCAAAAAAACAGAAACGGCTAAAACAATGATAATTATAGAAAGTTTGGTTGGTTTAGTCTACCTGAGAACTTTGTTGTTTTTAGCTTTTTCCAGTTCCGTTTGTTATTCAAAAGCACCAATAAAAATGGCAGTACTTAAACGTGATATCCATGCAACTCCATATTTATTCCATACTCTTCTTTCCTCCTCTCCTCCATTCCCATTTTTGTTCCTTTTACGCGAAAGTAATATCCTAAACCTGATATATGATCAGCGAAAAGAATAACCTTTCTCTCTATAATATTCTACAAGAAAATAATATTCCACTCCGGATCTCTTCCCTTTCTTCTTTTGCAGCCCAGCCCACTAAATCTCACTGTGTCTCTGGCCACTTCTCAATTCGTCTTCATTACATTTCTCTCCTGCTGTTTTTCTCTGCTGTAAAAGCAGCAGAAGTGAGAGCAACTACAACACAAATTTTACAAAATGGTCCATTTTTCTCAAGTCCCTAGCTTCATCGTTGCATTATTACTGGAAACTGCTTCTCTCCGAGAGAAGAAAAAATTTTCTGTTCCTCCAACTCCTCCTGCTGCTGTTGCTATTCTTTTTTTCTGATGTTATTTTTAGTTGCTCCTGTTCAAATAACAAGCAGCAGCAGTACAGCTTTAGCAGCAACAAAAAACAACAATCGTTTCACTTTTCCATAAAAATCATGCCTGGAATATGAAACAAGAGTTATCAAAATAAAACCTGCATTCATGCAGCATCAGCATTACAATACCATCATCCAGGAAACAGTATTATTATATTGCAATATATACATTGTAGCAATCTTGTATAAACACAAAGAGCATACAGCATCAGCATCAAAAACCCACTTCTCATTTTCTTTCCCACTAAAAATCTGCGAACAACTCATGCACACTGAACAGAGCAGCAGCAGTGGTAGCAACAACAACAAAACTGAACTACTTTTTTATTGTTTTTCTTTTTCCCGTTTACTCTCTCCCTCTTTCACTCTCTTCACAGATTTGTTTTAGTTATTTAGGTAGATAAATTCATCTTTGTATATGTACATATCTATAAATAAGGTAGGTGTACATGCTACACACTACTACTTGATCGCTCTTCTACCACTATTTCTATCCCTTATTTCACATCATGCAGTTTTGTTTACTCTCTGGAACAAATTGCCATTCTAATATTGCAAATGGAAAAATGGTGTGACACTCAATCTCTGTCCTTGTTTTACTTCACTTTACTCGACTACTACTACTACTACTATTATAGTACCACCATCACACTTCCAATTTAGCAGCAGTATATTTCCATTGTATTACTACGCTGCTGCTCCTGCTGCTGCTGCTGGGTCTCTACATTTTTACTGCTCACATCTCAAATCAATTCTCTTCACTTTTCATCGTAATGTGCGTTCTCAGATGGATTTACAATGCACAGTAGAGCAAACTGTAATATTTTTTCCATGAAATTCTGAATTGGATTTGGGTTGTCTTATGAGTATACATGTTTTTGCTTTTCTGTTTTCACAGGTGATACAGCCAGCCACAACCGTAACTGTGCATACACGTCCTGTTTTTACTACTAGACCATGATGCCACATGAATGAAAGTTGACTAGATACAGGGGCAATATAAAGTGAGCAGGAAGGAACAAAGGAAAGAAATAATCACGGAAGGAAAAAAAACGAGGCTGTTGAGGTTCTAAGACGACGCTTTTGACACAGACAAGACGTGAAATGTGAGTAAGTAGCAGTGTGCCAAACTAAACCAGCAGCACAAGACAAAAAAAATCCTAGATTAAATAAGAAAACGTACCAAGATACATACCTATATAGTCCACAGGAGAAACAAAGGAGGGAGTGAGAAAGCGAGAGAAAAAAAAGCACACAACATGATCATGTCATTCCTACGGTTGACTTGTGCAGCGACAAGATACGACTTTTTACGTTGATTATTATTATATCACAAGAATAAAAAAACAACCAACATCAGATTCAGAAGACAAAGAAACCAAACCCAACCTCGCTCACACTCTCATTCAGTCGTGTACAACTACAAATTGTTGTACAACAACTGTCATATTATTATTAATACTACTACATATTTTCCTGAGACGACGGAGACAAAAAAATATGGAGGAGCGAGAAAGTAAATCTGCTCAGCGGCAACAAGAATGGCAGGAGCAGCAGCACAGCATATCTAATCCTTCTGCTGCTGATCATCATCATCATCATCATTCCTCTTCCACTTTTTCCTCCGCATTTCTTTTTTCTTCTTTACCAAAAGTACCACCACCACTACGAAAATCGACAAGGACGACAGGAGGGAAGCAGGGAATACCACTGCCACCACCACGAGATCCTGAACGGATGGGCCATCCATCAAATAAATGGAGCAGGAAGATGGTCCAACTAGTGTTCCTCCGAGTGCGACTCCTTCTTCTATTACTCCTAGCACTTTATGGCGTTGTAACAGGTGAGCTGCGAATGAAATACAAACATTTTTATCTATTCATCTTACACAGGACGAAGCAAAAATGGTGTACTAAAATATATGCGTTCTTTCAAAACAATAAAATAACTGTACAAAATGCTCATCTCATTTTAGGTAATATTATCCCTTTTCCTCTCGTGGTCTATAAAAAAGGCACTTGTTATCATTACTGCATTCCATGGGTTTGCATGTCAAAGACAGGAAAAGTTTAGGGTTGAGATAGTACAGTATTTTTATCATTAGCTTTGAGACGCACACACATGCATATAACGACTTCCTTGCGATGTAGTTTCATTTAAGGTAATATTTTTTGAGTGTTGTGGCGGTGGTGCCATAAAAAGTCAAAAAACATCACGCAACATCAGAGCAGACAAGTAGAAGTAGTAAACTACCTAGCTGCATAGGATTTTACACAGGTAAGTGAAAAGAGAAACAATAATATCAACTATGTACGTAAATATATAGGTAGCCACGCTAGATTATGTACTAGACTTGTTTATGTTTTTGTGTGGTGATGTGGGGTTGTATAAACTTCAAACTTGACTTTAAAAGTTAAAAGAGAAAAAAAGATAGAGATGAAGGGAAAGTGAACTTAGCAGTAATTTGAAGTTTTTTCTCTTATTTTTTCAGTAACTTTTACTATATACTTCAATCCATATATAATAAAAACGATGAAGACTCAAAACTCTGAACATTGCGCTGAAGCAGAAATTGTATTGCCACTTACACTGCTACTAAACTGTATGGGTAAACTGGTGAAAGTAAGTGATCATGAATCATGTGAAGGTAGAGGGGGAGACAAATAAAAAAGCATCAATATTTGGTAGTCGTAGACCGTAGAGCACGTTACGTTATATAGTGACTAGGCAGCGATGTGCAAAACGTTAAAAGGAAACAAGCTTTGTATCAGCCAAGATCATGGATCATCAAAGAAAGTAACAAAGGAAAACGCATTTTTTTAGGACCGTTCATACCTGAACGGACTGAATTAAAGACACATTTAGTTTTTAGATGATTTCCTTACAGTAAAATTTTAAAATGGCTAAAAATGACATGATAAAATAATGTGCAAATTATCGTATGAACGGCCCCTCTAAATTTAACTACCGTGTTACCTATACAATGCATATTATATACTTTGTTTCATGGCTGACTGCCACTTTTATTCTTTTCTTTTCTTTCTCCCTGAATGACGTCCTGGAACGACTTTGCTCGTGAATTTTTCAGTGGTTGCTTTTAAGACATTTATACTGTGAACAAAACTGCCTCACTGTCGTCTTGTACGGCTAAATTTGAAAGGAAGAGAAAAAGTTTCTTCTTTTTGTTTTCATATTTATTCTTTTCACGGAAGTACAAAAAGGATATACAAAACTTTTTCATTTCCACACGCACCCGATCCTGCCTTCACCGTCCTATCAGTGTCTCAAGATTTTATTATTCTTTTGTTTGCCTTTTTTCTTTTACCTCGGACAAGCCTAGTGTGGCATAATAACCGGAAGGGAGACAATAAGCTGGTGTAAGGTTTAGAGAAAAAAATTCAACTGTGAAAACAAAAAAAGACACTAAACTAAACTTTCTTACCTTGACATTTTTTTACCTTTCATTTAACTAAAAAAAAAGAGGACGAAAAAATGGTGAATATTTTTTAATGCTCATTTCACAAGAAAAATGCACAAGGATATACTAATGCAATTTCTGTCTGTGCTTTCTCATTTCACAAGTTTATTTTGATGTTTAGTGATCTCTTCATCATAAATTAAGAACATCAAAGTTTATTTGGAATGAGGAAAGCTAAACAGAAGGACGGAAGGAAGTAAAGGAGCTGCACAAAAAAAGGGAGAATGAAAATGAAGGCAATATTGTTGTTAGTTATTTGCAAAATGGGAAGGAAGAATGAATGAGATAAGACTTTTATGTTTTTTATGTTTCTGTCTGTCTTCGCATAACTGTATACGTTTTTTTATAAAGAGGAAGGAGAGGAGAATAAAAAACGCAAATTTTTACGAGCGGACGGGTGATAGTATAGTTAGCATTTAGTGGCAGTGGTGGTGGTTTTGTAAGAAAGAAGAATATTCTGCTATCATGCAAATAATAATGTTTGTTGTTTCAGCTAAAATGCTTCTGCTGCCACCACCAACTGACGCATACACACATAGCATTGCATTTTAGTGCATGATAGAAAGACGAGGACGACGAAGATGAAGAGAGAAATGTCTCCGTTGGGTATTCCCTCGTGGGCTTTAAAAGTCGGTGTGAGTTAGAGCTAGTTAAAGTTTTTTCATGTTCTCTATCTATCCGTTAGTATGAAAAGAGAATTCGCAATAACACCAACAAAAACAACAACAGTGAAAAGACAATCTAAACAAATAGGAATGCTATGCAGTAGTACGGTTTCTTTCTTAGTAAGCAATACTTGGAAAGATGTGTTGAAAAAGGACAACATTGAGTGTAGTGAAGCGAGACCGAAATGTTGCTGTTTATTTCTCTTGTGAAAAAAAAGAAATTCGTCTTAAAACGACCACGTTTTTTTCTAGGAATTTCGATTACATTATCAAAATTAACTGAGAGAGAAAGACAAACAAGAGTAATTGAGCTGGAGTAGGAAGAATAGTAGGCAAAATGGGGACAAAAGGGACAGTAAAGTATATTCCCACTTTAATTGATTGTCATCTATCTCTTCTCTTCCTGCTGCTACTACTACTAAAATTAAGCGCTCTATTTTCTGTTGAAATCTAATTACAGTTTATATGTATGTATGTATGTATACACATTGTTGAATAAGAAATTTTGGCAGACTCAATTTATTTTTGCATGAGTAGGTATATCATGCATGTCTTTTTATGACCCATTTGTAAAGTGGAATTTATAGGCTACTTGTTTTGTGGCGAAATCTAGCTAGTGCCTTATGGGTTGCAAAAGCCAGTAAATTTGGAAGGAAGCACGTACTCCGTCAATAATCGCTGCCACTTTTTGCCATCATTACCGCACTCATTTCTTTTCCTCACCATTTTACTCTTTAGGAAAACCAATCGGTAGCAGTAAAATAAAAAGTAGATCGTGTCAAAAATTACATCAAGGGGCTCATAAAAGACGATACATATCGGAGCCACTTCACTTCTCATTTTGCTGTAATCAAAGCCACTTCAATTTCACCTAACACTGTCTACTATAAAAAAAAAGTCGAAACCACATCACCATCACAAAAGTACACTGCAACTTTCCACACCACCCACCGTGAAAGCAAATGTGGTGAAAATTGGCACTAGTAATTTGGGAATTATAAATACAGAACTTCAATCTCCCTTCACTCAATCACACTACTCCACCGACCCAGTTTTCTTCTCACACCACCACACATCACACCATCTCCTTCTCTCATCTCATTGAAAAGCTTTGACATGATGGGACTCTGACAAGACGTGTTCCCCTCACTTTTTCCCCTTTTGTGAAACTCTCAAAATGTGTTTACAATTGCTCCATATTACTATGATCATCATCATCATCATCATCATGACTGAATCTCCTCTTGTTTGGTGGATAGATTGATGGAAAGATTGTGCACTGGAGAGAAAGTACGTAGTAGTAGTAGTAACGCACCCCTTATTATTATTATCGTCGTGCCGTGCCTTACCATCTTTTGAATTGAATTGCTTTCACTCGCTTGACTCTTTTGGAAACATGGTGTAAAATATGCGAGGGAGAGAGAGAGGAAGAAAGATGAGGGTCCTTTTTACTTTTTCCTCCTCCTCCTCCTCCTCCTCAACACAACAACTCAAGCGACACTGATTGATCGATCGATCTTATTTTATGTACTCTCACTTTCTCCGCTCAAGCCTTTACTATTATTATTATTATGCATATTATAATATTACATTTCGTAACAAGCAATATGTATTCTCCAACGCATTCTACAAGTTTTCATATGCTGCAAAATATCCAGAAAGAAACATTGGCAGCCAACAAAGTACTCTGCTGTGCTTACTTGTATTTTTTTCATTCTCTCGAGGAATTGAATGAGTCATGTATGTACTAAGATATGCATATATACAAAGCCTTCTTTCATCTCTCCTTTTGCGTGTACTAGGTCTGTAGGAATAGCAGCATCATTTTTTACTTAATAACAAGCTAAAGTATTTATTTATGAACTTTCCCTGCTTACTTCTTCTCCATCTCTCCCTCTCTCTCTCTCTCTCTCTCTCCCCCATAAAACATATTTGAATCTGCTTACACACACACACAGCAGCATCATAATAATAATATACAACCAAGCCTCAAAACGATTATTGTGACGACTTTCCCCATTAAATTTCAATTTTCATAAATCACTTTTTCTGGAACGATGAAAATCGAGCCTTTGAGCAGAAGCCTGTACATAAGCATATTCTTCTCTTCCCTCCACAAGGTTTCAGTACAACAACAACAGCAGCAAGCAGCAAGAAAAAAAAAGATGATCATTGCTGGGGAAAAAGATTTCTTTCTTGCTCAATTACCCTTTTGCCATCATCATCATTATTATATTATTGCAAAAAAATCTGTATCCGTCTTCTTTTCTGTGCTCTCTCCTTGCTCACAATATTTGTAAAGGAATGCCATTACATTACATCACAGTACCAAACTACTACCAGCATCAGCATCATCATCAGCGCAATAAGAAAGTTCAATTAGGAGGAACGACGTACGAAAAAAAATACCAAAAAAAGGATATGCGATCCCTCCGGGCACCTCAATAAAAATTCAATTTTGCTCCTTCGATTCCAATTTCTTTCTACATTTTTTTTCGCCTCCAGTATTCGCCATATTACATGGCATAAGCTACACTATAATTTTTTCATATAAGCCTCTCATATTTCTCGGGAGGAAAGAGAAAAAAACTAAAAAAGAATCTGGTCCGCTTTTGTCAAGTTGAGTGGATTGGATAGTTATGTATATTTACCCCGATATTTTTTATGCGTGCTCACTCACAACGTCTACCTCTGTTCCAATATTAATATATTATATATGGCATGTTTACATTATTATTATTATTATTATTGAGTAAGGCAAACGGGTCACGTAATATTTCAGCAATACTGGTAGCTGTAGAGCGGTAACGTGTATTTGTATGTATAATCATTTCATATCAGCAGAGCAGATCATAGAAATTGTGGAGAGAAGGAAGGGGACAAACTCGTCGGTGAAGAAGAAATTTGTGGGATAAAAATGTTGGCGAGAAAAAAAATTCTTTTTCCGCTTCTTGTAATGCGACACGTACGACGTACGTACGCATGCAGACGAATAACTTGAGAGTATATTGCACTCACTGCTCCCTCTGAGAAAACTAGGAGAAAAAGGATAGTGAAGGAGAAAAAATTGTAAAAAAGGTACTTAGGCAGAGCCAGCATATTATTTTCTTCAGGGAAAAAATGGAGAGGAGTAAGGTTGAATATAAAATAGTAGGAGTAGCAGTAGAATTGTATCTCTCCATCTTCTTCCTTATTCAATCCGCTTTCACCCGCTGCTGCTGCTGCTGCTCTGTGGAGAAGGCAGTAGTGGTAACGCAGCTGGTGTGTGCTGTGTTGAATTGATATGAAGTAGAACAGCAAAATAAGATATATAATTTTGCATTATTTGTGGTGAGTAAACAAACAAGACAGACGTATTTTTTTTATCTGGTCCCTTTTATTTACTGCTGGCATCTGTTTGCTGGCTTGGTTGGATAGTAATAGTAGTAGTAGTAGTAGTGGCAGCGGTGAAATCAATAATTTTCCTGGTGAAATTATACTTATTATGATTGTTGCTTGCTGGGGTACTCTTGGGTGGTTGTTGGGTTCCTGATATTCATGAGGATGAGAGTAGTGGCGACACTGAAAGCAATACTATATATTATGCAGAAGTTGGTGAGTGGAAAATAATAAAAGAGTGAGATCCGATTTCTTTCGTTCTGATTTCCTTTGTTGTGCCTTTGTATGTAAGTGTGTGTGTTAGGAAAGGGAAATGTGGGTGGATGTGTAGTAGTATTCATATTGAAAGTTGGACTTGCTGGTGGAGGTGGTCTGTTTCTTCTAGCTGTTATGTTCAATTCCCATTTCATGTGAGAGATGATAAATCGCTGGAGAAGAGAGAGAAAGAGTAAATTGACAGCCAAGGGAATCTGAGACTTTTTTCAGATGCGATTGGTGTCTCGAATGGTGTGTGGTTGAAGAATCTAAGCAGCAGCGTTTCGATTTCAATGCATTTCTTGTCGCTGACCGACTTTTATCACACAGTGGAAGGACATACAATGAAATTGGAAGCTCTGGAGGATTTTTGAAATGATGATGACGATGCCCGTTGCACTGTAAAATTACGGACATATATTTTGGGCAGACTTTTTTGAATTTCAGTACCCCATATGCGAATTCCAACAACAGGGCTCAATTGGGCGAGTATGGAATGCTTTCTAAGTAAATATGAAGAAATAGTATCAAAATAAATAGCAGCACCAGAGTTTGTAATTGGTACGTGCTAGCACTGCCCATGCAGTATTGTTTTTCACTTGGTATAACATTTTATCGATTGATACGTTCCATGTATTAATAATGAATAAATTTGGATATTATCATTATTCTGTTCCACTTATCTGCTTGCTCAAAAAGCAGCCCCCTAAAAGTAGCTGCGATTATGTGCTTCAAAAATCATTCAAGTTCTGAAAAAAATGACTAACGAAACAAAAAGGTGCTCCACGCTTATGCATACTTTTAATATCGCGTGGTCAGCAAAAGTTTGTTGAAAAGGCACTTCCCCGAAAAAATATACTGCAAATTCGAGGGCTATCATGAAGTGTATAATAAAATAATCAAGCATCTGTTTTCCACCCTAATTTTCTCACGATTTGATGATGCGAGAGTAGAAAAAAGCTTATACCCAAACAAATTCGTGGTTGTACTGGCTTTTCTTCCGTTCTAATTCTTGCATCGAGCTGAGTCACGAATCGCGATTTTCAAAATATTGTGGTAACCACAATAATTTCAACGATGAATAAAATATACCCTGATGAATAGCTTTTCCTATAAAATTGAAGAAATAATAATATATCCAATCATGATAGATTATAAACCTGCTAAATAAATAGTTCATTAAACGCTATCCGCGAGATTTAATGAAACTATGGCTATGAAAATTAGAAGTCAAGGCGTTCGTTAACAAATACCGAAATTTGCAAGCTGAGATGCAGATAACGAATTGAAGTCAATTGCAAAAAATATTATTAAAGAAGTAATTAATTAAACCCGTGCTTGCATGCCGTACTTTTGAATACAACAAAATTTACCCTTTTGAAAATTTGTAATGTCTATAGTTTCAATAAAGAAAATTTTGAGTGTTGATACAAAAATATCCTTACTGTATAAACTTTCAATAAACTACAATGATGAAGACACAATATTATTCGTGTGATTAAAATTAAACGTGGTTCAGCATAGCTGTATCAAAGCATGAAAGACATTACTCTCCTTTACTAATGTTCTCCAAGATTGCAGTACTTGAAAGACGCAAAGATGCAATTACAACGGGAAAGGTACTCGTTGTAGTAGGTAGTGATGAATTATGCTATGCATCTCGTAAGATGAATGGGTCAACTGCAATTCTAAGATATGAAAGCTGAACACTGTAGTGTATAAACTACAATGATGAAGACACAATATTATTCGTGTGATTAAAATTAAACGTGGTTCAGTATAGCTGTATCAAAGCATGAAAGACATTACTCTCCTTTACCAATGTTACTCCAAGATTGCAGTACTTGAAAGACGCAAACATGCAATTGACAACGGGAAAGGTACTCGTTGTAGTGGGTAGTAATGAATTATGCTATGCATCTCGTAAGATGAATGGGTCAACTGCAATTCTAAGATATGAAAGCTGAACACTGCAGTGATGGTGGAGCGAGATTAATAAAGCACCTTTATCTTACATTAAATAATGTCATCGTGTAATTCAACTTCTGTCTTCATTGTCTGCAACAATGAAACAATGTTAAATGTTGTTGAAAACGCTGTCTTTTCATCGTGCATGAATGCAATGAATATGGTATGCGTGTAATAATATCACGCAAAAGATGAGGAAAGCAACAGGAAGCTGTGCAAATACTAGAACCAAAGAGAAAGGGGAATCCAGACAAGAAGAATAAAGAGGAAAGGAAAAAATGAGATGAGCACAACTGGGAAATAAAATTTACTATCATTTTTCATGCACATTCATACATACCCACTTATTCTCCCCCAAAGAGGATATACCACACCAACAAAGATAAACAAACATAGCCTGCACTCCTAGTAAAATAACAGTAATACTAAAAATGTAGGTTGTTATTTTATCTCTCTGTGCTCAAACAAAAAAATCAAGCAAAAAAAGTGAACTGTGAATGCGAAGAAATTTTTGCCATCATCCCAGTGATGATGATACTCATCCCATCTGCTGTGGTTGATTCACCAGAGAAAATAATAATAATAATAATAATGAACCGCAAGAAGATATAAAACCAACAAGCTAGAGAGTGAGAGAGAAGAAAAGGAAATGAACCTTATTAGATTAGCTTAATTGAATTGGTGAAAGTTATTCCCCTTTTCCCTCGTCTACTTTTTTCCTTCATCTGCTACTACTTCTTCCCGTCTTATCTTTTTTACCCGACTAAACTAAATAACCAACCAGCAACTTTTTTTTCTTCTCCTCTTCTGCTTCTTTCCTTCCTCCTAACTTAGTTTTCTTCTTGGGCGGATATTCCCATATTGTATTATTATTGTTGAGTTGCTTGCTTTTCTCTCTACACTGAACTCTCTACTCAACTTGACGTAGTCTACTGAGCTTACGCACTTGCTGGAGAAAAATATTCCAATCTTTTACACTCTCTTTCTATTTTAACATGACGCCATCTTCACATTTCAAATAAAAACTTTGTACAAATATGACAGCTATTTAAGATTCTTAGCTTTGGTACAAAAGAAAATCTTGAAAAAAAACTTTTTATTTTCGTTTCTTCCAGATTGGTTAATCCTCCTCCCACGCTGTACAGCCGACCTCTTTGATTCCGAGGGACCACAGTTTATTTCAGAGCCCAGTAGGCTCAACTACTTTACCAACATCCAAGGCCTTGTGCTACACTGTACTGCTCGAGGCTCCCCTTCTCCACGCATTCACTGGATCAACCAGAAAGACGGACAACCTGTGGAGCTCGTTCCGGCCGTTAGGGAGTTGTATCCCAATGGAACCATGTACTTTCCCCCGTTTGCAGTGTCCTACTACAGACCTGATATTCATGACCAAGTTTATGTCTGTATTGCTGTCAATTCTGTGGGAAAAATTCGAAGTCGCGATATCCACGTGCGCGCAGGTATTGCAATTAAACATTTTTATCTTAAACACTAGTGCATATATTTTCACTGGTGTAATGTTATTAATATTCAAAAATAAAAGGTTTGATTCCATAACTTTAAAAATACAAAGTTTTAACGTTTTGCTAAATAAAATAAAAGCTACTTAAATGTATTTTCTGTGCTTATTTAGAGTGACTGCGTATTGTGCATGTATGCAAGTAATGAAAGCAGGCTAAAAATATTTATAAAAAATCTTCATCTAGTTGGTTACAATCCAGCAAAAATCCCCAAGTAAAAATACAAGTATTTCTCCCTGTCGTCATCTGGGCCATCTGGCTTTCTCTTGTTCAAAAAATGCACAAAACTTTCCCTAAGGATAGTATAAACTACCGCGTGAAATAGCTTTCTTCTTCCCTTTTCCTTCTGCCTTCTCTCTGCCGAGTATACTTTTTTTCTTGTTGCTTATTTACTTTCATGTAAAAATATATACGCTCTTTTTGAACAAAAATAAACCAGGGAGAGAAAAAAGAGAGAGAGACGGTAGAAAATATCCTGTGTGGGCATTCAACCATGTAATATACGCTTTGCTACTGCCACTGTTGATGACGACGACGGCGATGATGATGATGACTTTGCTTACTTTGGCGAGGATAAAGATGTAAACTACTTGTTATGAAGCTGGGAAAGCCTTATATAAAATGAAATGTGCTGCTTTAACGTAGAAAAAGCTTGTTGGTGCTCGTAGACTTTTTTACCATCATCATCATCATCATCATCATATAGTCGTCTTCATAAGTGGAAGTCGAGAAAAAGTTCACAGAGGAAAAATTCCTTGCCGTCATAAAACAGTCAACACAAGCCGTGTTATATTTGCCTGTGGCCATATTATACGAGTTGACTTGGGACTATAAACTAAAGTGTGGTTGGTGTGCAGCAGTGGTAGTAGTAGAAGATGTGCTTCCATTTTGCGTGTATGTATAACAGAAGCATCAGTTTTTTCCCAAAGTTTTTAAGCTAGCGTGAAATAGGAGACTTTACTTGTTTTAGATGTAATACAGCTTGTATAAATGCCATGCCGTGGCAGGCCAAAAGTGGAAAATTGAGGGAGAAAAGCACCGTACTTCAAAGCTAACAAACCAACCACACGTGGGCTTCCTTCTGGAAAAAAAGCTGTGTTCATTCAGAAACATGATATATATTATGAGCATTTTTTGCGTATAATATTACAACAGCGAATTTGGAATAATAACATGTAAATTAAGTAGAGCGACGAGGACGAAAGAGAGAGAGAGAGAGGAAAAGGAAGGAGGAGAAAGTTACCATTTTTAATTTTTCTTTCTTGTTCTCAATTCTGGGAATCGGTGGCGATGAAAGAATGAAAAAAGTAAAGTGGGTCGTTTTAAGAATAATAATATATTTTATTTGGGAATGGATCCAGGAATTCTTTTCTTGGTTATTTAAGTGAAATTACTTTTACTTTAGCGAGAGAGAAAAAAAATGTTGGAGTGAGTAGTGAAATAAGAATAATAATTAATTTTATTGAAATGACTTTGTAGAAAGGATAGTTAGAGTAAATTGAGTAGAGTTTTTTATTCTATCCGTTTTATTACTTACTTAAGTTTTCTTGAATTTTTTTTTCTTTGTTCGTTTTGTTCCAGTGATAAATCAGCAGTTTGACGTGAGGGTGGAGAGTGCATATACTAGCGAAGGGAATGACGCCTTACTCAGATGCGTTGTTCCCGACCCTGTAAAAGACTTTGTGAGTGTAACAAGCTGGATCAAGGATTCATCTTTGAACATATTTCCACCACATTCCGGTGGTGGTGGAAGATACTTTATGGCCCCCTCAGGGGAGCTGTTGATTGAGAATGTGAGTCGGAATGATTCCGCCTCCATGTTCCGATGCCGTACAGTGAATAGACTGACGGATGAAACGCAACTGAGTGAAAACTCGGCTCGCCTCCAGCTAAAAGGTGGACCGGTCACTAACACAGCACCAAGAATACTTTCCAGAACTTCTAGAGTCAGACTGAAGGAGGGTGATGTGGGAGTTATATTTTGTCTTTCAGAGGGTCATCCACCTCCAAATCATTGGGTAAGTTGGCATTTATAGATAATAAGAAAGAGTGGATGAGAGACGGCGATACAAAAAAGGGTCAAAGATGACAAGTCAGCAGAAATCATTTATTTAATTAGTAAATTTGATGATGAACTATCACATTTTTTCTCCAGATGGCAAAAAACATTAAGCTACGGCGGCCTGGAGCCTCTCCGCCCCTCCGAACGGGTTCGCATTCGTCAAAGTGCAGTAATATTTGAAACGGTGATAGCTCAAGACTCGGGAACATATGTCTGCGTGGCGAATTCAACCTCAGGTTCTTCGGATCGGTATAGAGTAGAAGTGGTAGTTACGAAACCTCTAGAAGTACAAGTTGTTCCTGGTGTGCTGACTGTGGATATCGGGAAAAGTGCCGAGTTAACATGTTGGACAAATCGAGCTTTTGATCTTTCCTCATTATCTTCATCCTCTTCTGCTTCCTCCTCCTCTTCAATTATTACTTCGTCTTCTTCATCATCATCCTCGTCTGGTGTCGCTGTTACGTGGAGAAAGGACGGGATGGAAATACGACCCACTTTACGGACCTCATTCAGTCCATCCGGTGACAAGTTGAGAATTGCTACTGTACAGCGCGAAGACAAGGGGATATACCAGTGTTTCGTCAAGTCTGAGTCAGACATGGCACAAGCTGCCGCCGAATTAAGGCTTGGAGGTACGCCCACAAAGTTTTTTCTACCTATTTAAACTTTTACTAATGAATTATTATTATTTACGATTGTTAATAATAATGAGAAACACAACCACATCAAGAAGAGCTACACCAAAATTACTTGGCTTTCTTCAACTTTATGCTCTTTTTGTCACTTTCCATTTTAAAATTAATTTCATGACACTACTTCCAAACTTGACTTGTACTCAAGCGTGTAGTATGCTCGCGGCGCTCCAAGTCCTTTTTACGCTACTAGCTACTGGCGACATTCAAAATTAACTTCAAGTATGTGTAGATTTGGTGGAAAAGGACAAATACCTAGTTCCGGGAGAGTTACAACTTTTCCAGACATTTTCCCTCAGAGAAGACAAGAGTCACTTCATCCTTGTACACGTGTCATTTTGAGTATTTTATATTTTTGAGAGCGCACACTGACTCTGTATTGAATCAGTGTTCAGTTATTACTTCTTGGTTGTTACTCTCGTCATTATTTGATTTTGTACAAGGTGCTTAC